>JAOXJP010132786.1:0-13557 GCA_025762735.1 Platanus orientalis | reverse complement strand
GTTTCCTAAAATAGAAAAAATTAGCAAAAGTGGTCATTTGAAGGCCTAAACAATGGATTTTGGGGTCTTCTAGACCTTAAACAACAACAATAGTTTTAAAGCTCAACAAGCTAGTCGTTTCGAGTACATAAATTTCAAAATTGGACATCGGAATCAAAAGTTATTGTCATTTAAATTTTTAGTCATTTTTTACTTTTTATGATCAATTTGCTCCACGAACTGTTTGCAAGTTATTGTACTGCATCATAGGCCTTTTTCTACTGTCTAGCTGTCCATAGATAAGAGAGCAAAGCCACGGGATGAGGATTTCTATAAAGGAGCAAAAACCAAGAGGATTTGATAAGTACAAAAATTGCAATATTTTTTCTCCACGAGACAATAAGACCTCCAACAAGGCCAATAGGCTATATCATAGTGCCATTTTGAAAAATAGGCTATGATATATCATAGTACCATTTCTTTTTTGGACGGAGAATTTTTATAAAGATCACTTATTTATTTTTTGTTTCAAATAGTATTTCCAGGTTTGAGGTTGTAGAAATGTCATTCAATACCAAAATTGTCAAGGATAATCCTATTCTTTAATAGTTCCAAGCCAAAATCTTCATTGGGTCCCCAATGGCTCCTTGGGGAAGCTGTTGAAACCTAATTCTTGGATTTCTAGGAAGACACCTTATCATCCATATATAGGGGCACAACTTATCCAATTATAATTTGTATTTGATTCATATTCGTGTTCACTTTGAGAAAATATGGATCCATTTGTATAAGGGAACACAAATGCCCTTCAACTCAAAAGCCCATGGCCTCATGATACCCATTGATAGACATATCACATTATTATGATCAAGGGTGTGGGGGCATCTAGGTTCAATCCATCATTTTACTATTTTGCATTTTGTACAAGAGTCACAAAATTTAACTACTCAATGAAGAGGGAAAGGTCAAAAAGGGAGAAGAAAGAGAAATTGAAAACCCTAATCTACTACATCTAGGTCCATCATTTTTCATTTTTTGGATTTTGTATGATTCAGCTACTCAACAAAGAGAGAGAGAGAGAGAGAGAGAGAGACAGGAGGAGGAGGAAATTGAAAACCTTAACCCACCATCACTAGGAAGAAGAAGAAGAATTAGTATTTTTCATTTAAGTTTTATCCATGTTTTTGCATTTTATATATATCCTTCCCTAATCAATTTACCATGTCAATTTGGAGATTGGTTTGTGCTTAAAGCTAAGCCTATTTATTGGATACTACCCATATTTAGATATGACATTCGGCTAAGTATACGAATACTAATATAGACCGATATTTGGTTAAGTAAAAGGATTTGATGACAGAAATGCCTTACATCACCTTCGTATTCTCTCAGTATACACTATACACCCTGACTACTCGAGATCCTTCCCTGCCCACAAACTTATATGCGGGTATGGGATACAGACACGTGCCCCATCAAAGATTATTTTCAATTTTTTGGAAGCACATGTCCACCTCCCATGCACACTGATAAGTCTATGGGCAAGAGACGATCCTTTGAATCTGGGATTAGGTACGAATGAAGTTTGTACAAATAGGTGCGAACACCACCAGGGGCTGATGCAGCAGTGCCGAAAAGTGATTTGCACTTTTGGGTAGCTCTTATCACATTTTAGAACTGACGTGTCTGCACCCTGGTGCCATTCGCACCTATTTGTACGAACTTCATTCTTACCTAATCTTCTGGGTATCCCAGATGCTTTGGAGTGAAACTCAAAGATTGCTCCTTAGATAAAGTCAAAGATATGTTAATAATTCGTAGGCAGCAAAACAGTATTTTCTTACCTTAGTATAGCAATCGATCAATTAAACGATAAAATATTGTTACCTCGGTCCCTTTAAGCTTCTTTGGTTGTCCATCTGTCGGATACATTTGTTATTATCATTTCAACAGCAACAAATAATGAAAATTGATTTACTTCCCTTAGAGAGAGAGAGAGAGAGATCAGCCGACATTTATTTCCGCCCCCACACGTTCTCTCCTCTCTAGTCTTGTAGATTTGTTGCAGATACCACCCGTGCGCTCCTTCACTACCAGGCTACCCAGCGACCTTCAACGCTGGCTCCCTCTCATGGAGTCTCTTCTCCTCTATTTCCTCCTTTCCCTTTCCTTCTCTCTCGTTTTCTTCCTCCGTTGCTCTAGAAGCAACCTTCGTAAACTCGGTGTCCCACCCGGTAACTTGGGCCTCCCCTTCGTAGGAGAGTCTTTGCAACTCATCTCAGCTTACAAGACCGAGAACCCAGAGCCGTTCATCGACTCGCGGGTCAAACGTTACGGTCACCTCTTCACAACTCATGTGTTCGGCGAGACCACCGTTTTCTCAGCCGACTCGGCAGTGAATCGGTTCATATTACAAAACGAAGGGAAGTTGTTTGAGAGCAGCTATCCATCCTCTATTTCTAACCTTCTTGGAAGGCACTCGTTGCTGCTTATGAAAGGAAATCTCCATAAGAGGATGCATTCTCTTACAATGAGATTCATGAATTCTTCCATCATCAGAGACAATCTCCTCGTCGACATCGACCGGCTGGTTCGGTTCAACTTAGATTCCTGGACCGGCGAGGTTTTCCTTCTAGACGAGGCCAAGAAGGTGCCCTTTTTAACTGTTTTTCCAGACTTTCCTTCCCCTTTGAAAATCTTCATCACTCATTTTTATCCACTTTAACAAAGCTTGTCGGTTTCTTTTATTTTTTGCAGTTTTTTTTGAAAAGAAGATAATGTAACTATTTTTTGTGGGTGGGTGTGAATGAAGATGAATGAGTTGTGGAGTCCATGTGATGAATTAATTAATTTTTTTATTTATTGGGTAATGCAGATAACATTCGATTTGACAGTGAAGCAGCTGATGAGCTTCGATCCAGGGGAATGGACAGAGAAGCTAAGGAAAGAGTATCTTCTACTCATCGAGGGCTTCTTCTCCCTTCCCTTCCCTTTCTTCTTCACCACATATAGCAAAGCTTTAAAAGTAATAATATGTGATAAACATGAATATTTTTTATTTTTTTATTACGGGTTCTTTTTCTTTTTATGAATAATTTGTTGAAACACAGGCAAAGAAGAAGGTAGCAGAGGTGCTAGGACCGATGGTGAGGGAGAGGATAAAGAGGAATGGAGGAGGAGGAGAAGACATGTTGGGTGCACTTTTGGAAGAGAGGGAAGGAAGGTTGTCCGACGAGGAGATCGTGGATTACTTAGTGGCCCTGCTCGTGGGCGGCTATGAGACCACCTCGACCACCATGACTCTCGCCGTCAAGTTCCTCACCGACACACCTCTCGCTTTGGCTCAGCTCAAGGTGCCTATTCTATACTATACAATACCTACTGCTTCCACTGGTTTTACTAGCCTCTTCTAAAGCAGCAGCTCTGCACCTTCCTCTCTTGATCTCTTCGCAAATCGGGCAATAACTGTTTTCTTCAATTTGTTACGGGACGTGATGCAGTAAACCCTAGATTTATGTTCTTTTCTGTGAGCCCTGTTTAAACACCATTGGATTGGAATCTAACTATCTTTTGATTGAGACAGCCAGGGTCTACAGCAGGATAAAAACACTTTTATAGACCAGGATAAAAGTTAAAAGGCTGGATTACAATTTCCAAAGCGTTTGTGATAGGTATAAGGTCTACAATCCTAGCCGTTGACGTTGTGTGGTATGAAACCATAGATCCCCTGCAATTGAGATTATGAAGGAGACTAAGATTGATCGAATGGGTCTGTCCCTACGTGGTCGACAGGTCGTCGGAGCCTAGTGTCCTAGCTTCCCAGGCTTTTCAACCATGGGGTGCTTCTGAAGCTTCCTTCATGGTGAATTACCAACGTGCCCATCATCCCCATTTCCCTGAACTACAGAGACATAGTTCATGAATTACGATTTGAATCGGAGTACAACTGTAAATCACCTTAGATATGATGATCAGGAGATATGTTTTCTTTTCTCCGGCAATGTTCTGTGATGAAAAAAAATCTCTGTAGTGTTGTCTATGGTGAATCATAAGTTGCCACGTTTTTTTGTGTTGAGGTTAAAAATGTTTAATTGAAAAAGTAGGCATCCAAAAAGAGACCCCAAATTCAATGAACACGTGATGGGGTAAATCAATGGCACCCTTACAGAGGACTGTGTCAACACAGACAATCATTCTTCCTTGTTTTCTCCGTTGCAGAAAGAACATGACGAGATCATGGCGAGGAAACAGAACGAGGCCCTACAGTGGAGCGATTATAAATCCATGCCTTTCACTCAATGCGTAAGCCCTTCAATTTTATTTATTTTTAAGAAGCTGTATCAGAGCTAACCAGGTCGTGAGTTCGAACCCCATGAACGTAATGTAATACTCTGTTAATATGTTGGGTTTTTAGGTGATTAACGAGACACTGCGGGTAGCAAATATCGTGAGTGGGGTGTTCAGGCGGGCAATCAAGGACGTGAATATCAAAGGTAAGGCCATCATCATCATCATCATCATCGTCATCGTCATCATCCCGTTATAGTCTCGTTAAACAACAAATCTTCCTTTGGATCTTCGCAGGCTACACCATTCCCAAGGGTTGGAAGGTTTTTGCATCATTCCGGGCAGTCCATATGGACCAACACCACTACAAAGAAGCTCGCACTTTTAATCCCTGGAGATGGCAGCAGGAAGCATCACCTACAACACCCGCAGAGAATGTGTTCACACCATTCGGAGGGGGCCCACGCCTCTGCCCAGGATATGAACTTGCCAGAGTCGAAATCTCCATCTTCCTTCACCACCTCGTCACCATGTTCAGGTAAGAAAAAACCCCCAATAAACTGAAATCTGAACATGCAAGACGAAAACCCTTTCCTTGCAACCAATAAACGCTAACCAGTTTTTGGTTCCCTGTTTCCCAGCTGGGTACCTGCCGGCGAAGACAGGTTGGTTTTCTTCCCCACCACCAGGACTCTCAAGAGGTATCCCATCAAAATTCAAAGCTTAAAAGGAGTGAGAGAGCCAAAATTGGAGGAAGAAGAAAGGGCAAAAGAAAAAGTAAAGCTGGTGTAACTTTCAGTTTATTTAATAAAAATAAAGTTAATGAAATGTTATCAACAACCCATCTTCCATATCCATTGATGAACATGGGGTACAGCATTATTAACAAGTAAAAGGAACGACTTCCACCGGGCTGCTTGTTGGACTGGACAGAACCATGCCAATACCAAATACCACGTGACGATGCACCCACTAGCACGTGACGATGTCTTTGTCTGTCCCTAAATAAAACAAATGTTCCGTGACCAAAATTGAGTGTGATAAGGTGTGACATGCATCACAGGCTGACACATGATGTGTTTTTGAATTGGGTGCTTTTTTGGTATCTATTTTTTGAATTTAACAATTTTTTTTTTTTACTTTTTTCATCTTATACATACCACATGTCAACCAGGGGTGTGGTCACACTCAAAATTGGTCACAGAAGATTTTCTCCGGGACCAAAGTGTCGTATATGTCTATAACAGTATCTTAGGTTGCATTTGTTTTTGGAAAAAAAAGTTATAGAAAATTAACTAAAATAAAGTGAAAGAAAATAAGAATAAAGAGAACTTTTATCTATTACAACAAGCTTCAAAATTGACTCAAGATCCTCTATTACAGTTACATTACTCTTAGAGGGGGTGTTTGTGGATTTTAGAATCCGATGATTGAGCCCAATTCTGGATTCTACTAATCTGATTTTGGAATCAGAATATGAAAATCCAGGATCCCATTTGATTTCGTGTTTTTAGAAATTGATTTTACCTATTATTTCAATCATTAGACCCCACAAATGAAATAAATGTTGTCTAGGATTTGGTGTCTAGGACACCAAGGGACTTCAAATGGAATAAAATGAGTAGTGGTTAGATGAAATTTCAAATTTACTCCCATTTTATTTCATATGATGTCTCCTAGCATACTGGACATGACATTTACTCCCTTCCACAAAAACTGTATGTGTTTTGTTGTTAGCCTCTCAGAGGCGAAAGAGAGTAAAGAAGTTGATTCGGGTAAGTTCTTTTTATTTTTGTTCATCTTGTCACAATGCAGAAACGTAATAGGGATACTTTCTCCAATACATCCAACAACAACAATGTCTCCAATGACTGAAATTGTCATTATATTAATTTATTACTTTTAGCATATCTAATCTTTAAGTTTTTTTCATTTTTAGACTGTTACTTTGTTCAGAATTCTATAATAACATTTTTATTTTAGTTTAGTTGTATGCTCTGCACTTGAAAAACCTAATTTTGGTGTATGATTATGTTCGTAAGTATTTCTTTTAATTATGTGGTATTTGATCTATGGCAATCTGTTTTGGTCAATCAAATAATCTCTACTATAGTACTTTCATTACATTTTCTGTTACGGGTTATCACTTTTGATCTACAACATTTTTATGAAGTCCTTGTTTCCAAGGTAAAAAGAATCCATTTGGAAGGACAAACCCTCCTCTTTTCAAATCACTTAAATTAACCAAGTTCAGTGGTTGAATAGACGACTGAAAAGTCTTCTTTTTTAGTTCTTTTATAGTTTTCTTTGACGTTTGGAGTCATAGGAACATCCAGGTCTTGTGCCTACATGGCATTAGCATGCTCGTGCACCAATTTTTGGCCAACACATAGTTTTAGCACTCTCAATGGGACCACGAAAAAAAGGTCGTCACAATATAACATTCTATAAGAGAAAAAGGGGATCATTATCCTAAGTTGTGACAATGGAATCCATAGTTGAACTAATTTATGAGCTTATAGATATCTTGCTATAAGCTATTATAGAACTATGAGCTTAAATATAAGCTTATAATTTGATACAATAGTGGCCCAAGACAGTGGTGGTGCTACTCTAGAAACCCGAGATTTTAGTGTGGTTATAACCATGGGATGTGGTGGAAATGTTTTGCAACTTGTAGAAATAGTAGGGGAAATATGTTGCAACCTATATAAATTGTGATAGAAGATGAATGGTGATGGAAGATGGTGATGGTGCAACTTGTGGAAGAATTAAATCAAATCTAAAGGGTGGAAGTGTGGTAGTGTCTTTAGAGCGGAATTCAATCAAACTCAAAGGATGGAAGGGTAGATGTTGTTGCAACCTATAAAATGGTGGTGGAAGATGTATGGAAGATGATGGTACAACCTATGGAAGAGATAAATCAACTCCAAAGGATGGTGGTTCGCCTGTAGAGGAATCAAATCAACTCTAAAGGATGGTGGTTCGCCTGTAGAGGAATCAAACCAACTCTAAGGAATGGATGTATGTAGGGAAAATAAATCAAACTCCAAAGGATGAAAGGGTTGAAACCCACCAAGGAATTGAATCAACCCTAACAAGATTTTTGTTGGAGAAAACTAAACTGGACTATGTTAATAGTCTCCTATGATAAAGAAATTAAATCAACTCTAGTATGATTTCTTGTAAAAGAATTTAAATTAAACTAAGATAAAAGTCTCCTATGAGAGACAAAGATAAAAGTAACGTTGCGTTGTGTTTGTTATGTGTTAGAGCAGGGTCTTCTTTCTCTATCTTCTTTAGGTATTTATAAATAATAAAAAAATGAGTAGTGGCATTCAGTTATCAGTTGCCATCACATGTCCTATGATCTACAACATTAATCAATTGTAGAAATCATCTCTTAAATGTTCATTTTGCCACCTATCCAGGTAACTATTGTTTCAGATTTCCTCTAATGTAATCTTGTCACCTATTTGATTAACTATTTATTTCAAATTTTCACTAATATTATTCCTTAATTTATTTTTGTAACTATAGGTGGAATTGCTCTGATGATATTTCATAATCTATAATTATGTCGGAATTCTTCTAATGATATTCCACCATCTATTCTTATAATTGATATCGAAATTCTTCCAATGATATTCCGCCATTTGTAAATGATGTCAAAATTCTTACAATGATATTTTGTCATCTGTTATTGTAACTAATTTTGGAATTCTTCTAATAATATCCCGCCACTTGTTCTTAACAATTATATTTTGGTGTAATCATTCTCTAATGTGGTTTGGCAACAAAATGATGGTTTGCCATATGTCCCACAACCTAAAATTTTAAATCATGGCACCTCAATTGTTCATCTTGTGCCATAAGTCTTAATCTTAGCTATCTGATCAAACGGTGAAGATTTTAGCGTCAACAATATGCTCCCTTCTCTTTAAATCTATAAAATTTAAAGACATAGTATAATTAATCAAAATTTAATGCCTTTTTTGTTTACATAAATATTTTTTATAGCCATTTTATCAAGGCTAAAATATTTATTTCAAGGTCATGCCAATTCTTTCATGGTAGAAATATTTCTTTCATGGTGCTAGATCATCCGTCTTTTGATGATTAATTATATGACCAAAATAAGGAGCTCATATTTCTTCGATTTCGGAGATATTTTCTCCTATGGTGGAAGATAAGAAGGATGATGTTCTTTTGCCATGGAGGAATTTTCTCTTGTGATTAAAGATTAAAAGGATAATGTTCATTCTTCCACAGAAGAATTTTCTCTTGTGATTGAAGATTAGAAGGATGATGTTCTTCCACAGAAGAATTTTCTTTATGTGTGGTGGAAGCATTTGTTTTTTTTTATTCGAGTATAACCATGATGGTTGTCATCACTATTTCTTTCTTGGAAGAATTTATTTCTTCTTGTTCCTGTATAACCATGGTTGTTGTCATCATCATTTCAAATGAAAAAGTGGTTGTTGCTAGCCATTTTTCAATTATGCCCAAAATAATTTTTTATGACCAATTCTACTATGGCGTAACTAGCCGTTTTTTAGTAATGACCAAAATATTTCTTTCATAGAAGAATTTTTTATGATCGATTCTACTACAGTGGAACTAACCGCTTTTCAAATATGGCTAAAATGTTTTTTCAATGAATAATTTTTATGATTGATTCTATTACGACAAAATTGACTGTTTTTTTTTTAGTTATGGCCATGGAAAATTTTATTATGACAAAATTATTAACCATTTTTTAATTATGGCCATAGAAGATTTTATTTCGGTGAAATTAGTCATATTTTAGTTATAACCACTGAAGATTTTATTATGGCAGAATTAGTCGTTTTTCAGTTATGGCTACAATATTTCTTTCACCAAATAATTTTTCTTTCATGGGAGATTTTACTATAGCGAATTTTTAAATGTCATACTAAGCCCCCACTCATAGAAAATCACTAACGAATGCTCTTCATCATGCATTGTTAAGTAACCAATGCACTTAACTACATGTGGGTTGTTGTAACTATTTAGAGCTAAATTTTGGTCTGAATAAACCAAAAAGATCTAAATGCCCCCTAGGCTTTTGGAATAATTGTTACCTCCCAAATTGCTCATATCATGGTGGCACATAACCATTGTAATCAGTATTATCTTGATAATTGCAACTAGACCCATGAAAAGATGGATATCCACTAGACTTGTAAGATGACAATTACCCCTTAGACTATTGGAATGGTGGTTTCCCCCCAAATCATTCATCTTGCAATAGAGCATCATCCTCATAGCCATTATTTTAGAAATTTGAGCCAATAAAAGTGGGATAATTTGGCTGTTGTTGGCTAGTCTCATGAAGGTGGTTAAGAATGACTATTGTATGGCTAAAATCTTTTAATTAAGTCATTTGTCCAGTCAAAATCTTTGTTAATCTCTTAATTTCACAAATAAGATTGTGATTAGGATTTACTATGAATTATATTGTCACTGGTAATGTGTTTCCTTGTGGTTGTGAAGCCTTCTTTTTATCTGTAGCTATTTATCTAGACATTTGACTTTGTACTACCAGGCATGCCAAAAAAGGTGTGTGGAAATTTCCCTAAAGCGGGCATTGCCAGTGCCATGTTAGCATAAATTTATTTCTCACCTTTAACCCCAGGCATTGAATTAGATTGTGAGATCAACTGTTTTTCTTGGTCATCTGACCAGCCACTAAATCAAGAGAGATCAGGTGATTACAAGGGGGAGATTTCTTCCCTCTATGATTTTCTTTTGCCTTTAGATCGAGGATTTGTCAAAACAATATTTCTATGATAACAAAAGAAAACTAGAAGTTTCTAACATAATAGTCTATTGTGAAACAAAATACTTACAATATTTTTAAAACAACAAGATAAAAAAATGTTAATATTAGTGTCATAATTTGGCATAATAGTGGCTCGGATCAGTTGCTGCCACATGTCTTATGATCTACAACATCAATTAGTTGTAGAAACCATATGTTAAATGCTCATTTTTTCACTTACCTAGGTAACTACTATTTTAAATTTCCTCTATTATAATCTTTTTACCTGTTTGAGTAACTGTTTATTTCAAATTTCTACCAATATTATTCCCCCATCCATTCTTATAAATGATGGTAGAATTCCTCCAATGATATTTCATCATATGCTCTTGTAATTGATGGTGGAATTCCTCCAATAATATTCTGCCTTCTATAACTAATGTCGAAATTCTTCTAGTGATATTCTATCATCTATTTTTATAAGTGATGTCAGAATTCTTTTAATGATATTCCACCATCTATAGTTGATGTTGTAATTCTTTTAATGATATTTTGGCATTTATTCTTATAACTGATGTCAAAATTCTTCAAATGATATCTCGCCACTTTTTTGTGGTTATATTGTGTTGTAATCATTCTCTAATGTGGTTTGGCAACAAAATGATGATTTGTCATCTATTCCACATCCTAAAATTTTAAATCATGACACCTCAATTGTTCATCTTGTGCCATAAGTCTTAATCTTAATCGTTTGATTAGAAGGTGAATATTTTGGTGTCAACAAAATTCATATTTGATTCGATTATAATTTGATATATCTTAGATGAACCAATTTTAATCCATCAGATACATTGAAATTGTAATTGGTTTAAGAAAACCAAACAAGATTGAAATTAGATATTTCCATCATTTAAAAAATATATATTAAAAACTTTTTTTGTGTATCACGTAAGGCAAGACATTTGCTCATTCCTGGTATACAGTTGTTTTATCCAGCTTTGAGTTGGCGATGACACATAGCACAAGAGGATGGACAAAACGGACATAAAAATAAATAAAAATTCTAAAACCCCATAATATCCCCATCTCTTTCCCTATCACCCATCATCACATCACTTCTATCTCGTACTTCCTACAATTAGGCAACACTACCTCCATGAAATTGCGAAGTCAAAAAATAAAACTAGCAAATGTTTGAGAGAGAGAGAGAGAGAGAGAGAGAGAGAGATCCAATTCAACAAACTGCGTTCCATTGGCGGTTTTTACATAGATTATATTACATTATAGAGGAATTTAGAGGAGAAGAAGAAGATGAAGGAGGAAAACAAAGCTCTTCTCTTCTTTTGTTTCACTTGCATCTCTGCTTTGGTTTCTTTTCCATTTAATGCTTTTGTTTTAATTCTCAACATGGCGAGCTTAGTCCAGAAGGAAGCACAGAAGACAAACCAAACTGATGGACGAAGTTTTCTAATCAAAATTCCCTACTCCTGGTTGGAACAAAAGATCTCTTCCTATGTATATATATTGTTTTGGGTTTGTTTCCTCTCTTTTTTTCAAAGTTTATATGTTTATGTATTATTAGGTTCGTGTGCTTTAATTTGGGGTTTTGTTAATGCTTTTTTTTTTTTTTTTTTTGGATTTGCTGTGTTGCTAATATTGTGGATTTTTATGGTAAAATTTTGGCTTAATAGTAAGAGTTTACCTCCTAGGGTTTATAAAATAATTTCCTTGTTCTTTATGGGACACTTTTGGATTTCCTTCTATGGTATGATTTTTTGTGTTGAAAAAGATTTATCGATTTTATTGTTGAAAGCGGTACAATAGTAATGTTTTAGTTTTTTAGGTTGGGTCTTTCACGTGGCTTTCCTTTAATGGACATGAATGAGAAAAAGATGGCATTTTTAGAGATCGTAGACAATGAAAGTAGTTCAAACAATGACAGGAAGGAAGAATCAGGTTGGGGGTGGTCACCAATCTATTTAGAAGAAAATGAAAAATTTTAACTGAAGTGTAATGCTCAAGAAAAATAAGGAGTGAAAACCCTTCGATCTTGCCTTCACCTTCAAGAAGCTCTTAGTTGTTTCAGCGTCGATGATGAGTGATCTCAATGGGAAAAAGATGGGAGTAGTTTGGGTTTTAAAATTGTTTATTTTTCAAGGTCTATTCTCTCGCCCTTTCATGCTACATGTCTTCACCAATTCATAGCAGGATAAAACAAGTGCACATGTAAAAAGGAGCAAATTATTTGCCATCACTTAAAATAGCTACATCATAGTTATAAGGATTAGAATCTATTGCTTTCTCCCGTCAACTCACAAATACAATCTTTTATAAACAAGGTTAAATGATTGTCTGTGTTGACACATACCTATGTAGGTATGCCATTGATTTTTGCATGATATGTTTTTGAATTTGGTCTCTTTTTGACCACCTACTTTTTCAACTGAATACTTTTTTGGATGTTTTTACCCTCAATACAACACATGTCAACTTATCAACCACAAACATTACACAAGCCTCTATAGGCATGCCATTGATTAACGCATGATCAAGGTTGTTAAAATCGAGATTCTATATAGGATCAGTGGGTAGCCTCGTGAATCAGATTGATGATCATAAGATTCTATTTTCCATAAAAAAAAAATATAGTAGAAAACCACTAGTAGTAATAATACATGTTAAATAATCATTAAAGGAAAATGAATTCAATTTAACATAGTGCAAGTTATATACTTTACATTTCTACTAAGGAAAAATTAAATTTTTTTCAACACAAACTACTCAGAAAGTAAATTAATTAGCTACCAAGTATCAAATTACAATGTTTTCAAAGTTCCAAAACCACAATAATAAAAGATATTAAATTAACTAAGTGGATTCATACTAAATGGTTCATATTTCAATCCATTTTCAATACATTAAAGAAATTTAAAAAAAAAAACTCATGAGACTCATTACTTCTTCAGTTGTTCTTGCAAATGAAGGTATTTCACTCTCAGATAACATGGGTTCACCTTGCAACACGAAACATGATTATGGTTAGCTTTGCTCGACTTGAAACTCCACCTATGTTCTGATATCATTAGAATATGATAATTTCAATCAAAACAGCATTGTCTTGACTATTGTTTAGATCTATTGTAACGAATTCTGCTCTTGAATCTTGATTGAAGAACAACTAAATAAGATATGTTACAAGGGTTGGGTGGCTCTACTTAACTTGATCAGTTAAACTCTGTAATGGAAAACACAAAACAATGTGAACAATTTGGAAATGAAGAGTTGTATTCACTTATTATTTCTTTAATAATTTAACCTAAATTAAGTAATTAGTAATTATAATTAGAAATTTTTATTAAGTTTTAGTGTTTTATAATTATAAAACATGTGCTTTTTTGTAGGATCATAATAGAATTGATTAAGTTTGTTTGGATGATTTTGGATCGTACCCATGATCCAGGATGAGATCCTACAACAATAATCTAAGATTTTGGTAAGGAGTCGAA
>JAOXJP010132775.1:0-13557 GCA_025762735.1 Platanus orientalis | reverse complement strand
TACAACTGATTTAGATTTTGGAGTTGTGTGAGGTGGGAAAAGTTGATGGTGTGGTGGAAACTATGATAATTTGGTGACTAAGCCACGTTTCATGATCTCGATGCTTACTATTGCATCTCTTTATTTAGAAAGGGAGCTTCAGAAGTCTAATAGAGTTACAAAAGAAATGTTATTGAGTAGGTAAAAGGTTGATGATTGTGCTTCTACTTGAATATTGATTTCTTGGATCCAAGCTAGAGCCTTCTTTCTAAAGCCATAATGTGAATCCATTTCATTTCATATGCCTAATATTTTGGGTTTTGTTCAATTTTACAGGGAGAGCAGTCAGGTTATCTTTAATGCCATGGGGTCCATGTATGCATCGGTCCTGTTTATTGAGATTACCAATGCTACTGCTATTCAACCTATGGGTTCCATAAAACGGTTTGTTTCATATTGAGAGAGAGAGTGGCGGTGATGTATTCAGCTCTACCTTTTGCATTTGCCTTGGTCTATTTTTTGTCTCCTTCACCTTTATTGCTTTACTTTGTGCAAATTGCAGGTTTTCGTTAGGTAAGCACTCAAGGGAGTATTTTCTGTGGACAGATCACCGTTGAGTTACCTTACGTGTTTGTACAGATACTTATTAATAGCACAATATTATATCCATGGCCTCATTTGAGTAGACTCTATTGAGGTTTACTTGATACATAATCTTTATGTAATTCACTATAAATTGTGTTTCTTTGACTTTGCATTTTGTTGGAATCCTTCTTTTTTTTTTACTTTGAATTACCCAAACTATATTTGTTTTGACTTTGTTGACAGGGCATCAATCTGACATAGGGTCACTGTTAGTTGGTGGTGTCACTACCGTTGTTGATTTTTATGAAGCTTACATGTTGCTCATCGCCATCTACTGCTTGTGACCAACATAGGAAAGCATGGGAAATTTGATAGATTATGAAAACATGAGATGTTTAGGGGAAGCATGGCAAAAAGTTTATAAAATGGAAGTTCATCTTATTTTTTGTAATGGTCGACTATCTTTCTTTTTTGTAATATGACCAATTCTTGTTTTTTTTTTATGAATGAAGGAATGAATTATTTGGTTTTTTGACTTTCTTGAATATATAAAGTGATAAAATCATGCTTTGTTTATTAGGTGCCTAATATAAGGGAAGTAAATATAAAAAAATAAATTACTATCCAGGTCAATTTTTGATCGGGTATTCATGTCAACCCGATACGAGCCATTTAGCTTACCAAGCTTTTAGTGGTGGTGTTGTCGCTAATATATTTATATCTGCGACGACAAAAATGATCGCTAATAAGAACAAGGTTAGGATTCATTATAAATGTAATATCGACGACTTTTATCGTCGCTAATAATCTCCATATCCATGACAACAATTGTCGTTGTAGATATATTTTTTCTGTGACATCTATTGTCGTTGCTGATACATTAGTATCCGTGATAACTATTGTCGTCACTGATATATTTTTATTCATGACAACTATTGTCATTGTTGATATGGACATTATTAGCAATGACAAACTGAGTGTAATTGCTCCTTTATCCGCGACGAACTTTAATATTATTAGCGGCGACTTTTAATCGTTGCTGTTATTTACCTAAAGCGACGATATTTTGGTCTTCGCTATTGAGCATCCTCGACAAGATAAACGCGACGACTTGGCAACGACTAAATGTCGTCGTTATTGATTATCTGCGACGACATTTTGAGTATTAGCAACGACGTTTGTCGTCGTTAATGACCAATTTTCTTATAATGGGAAACATTGTGATAACAAACATTTCCAAGTGACAAAGGTTGCATAGTAGAAACTAGATCCACAAACTCCTGACAAACTGTCATTCCCAACGTCAACCCAGGCGAATGCACCATATAGAACCGCCCAAATCAAGATGGATCTATGGTAGCTAATCTAAACAAAATGTAAGCGATTCCACCCAGAATATGCAACAAATCATTCAACAAAATCAAGAAATAATGCGGAGACTCAATCCTGCTCAAAAGGAGCCGCCATGTACTAGTCTCGAAGAAAAGGAAAATCAACAAAGGGAAGATCTAGACCTGTCCGAAAGCCACCGTGGGGAGAGAGAAGGGCAAACAATCAGCTTGAACTTGACCCATTTTAAAGTAACAAGCTTTGGATTGAGTTCGGTCTGCCTGAACAAAGCATTCCACATTCAATTTTGGGCCAACAATTGCCCCTAGCCTAAATACATATTACATTGGCCAAGGTTATTTCTATTTTTACTAGGAATTAAGTTAAAGTTTTATGAATGTAGTAGATGGTTGGTTGGGCTATACTGCTACTTACTTTGGGCTGGGCTGGGCCATCCTTCTAAGTGAAATACTTCGAGTTGGGCTGGTTATTGCGCTGCAATTAAGTCTGCTCAATCTTGGTCCAAATATAAGCTTAGGCCTAAAAGCTAAGCCCGGGCTCAGCCCAAACCGAAGTTTGAAGTGTGTTCAACACCTTGCAAGTTTTACTTTTAGAAGTTGCCATGACCAGCATGTGTTATAGTGAGGGGAGGCAATTCGTGTTGGAGGGTCGGGTTCATGTCGTGTCGAGATAAGTATATGACTATATGGCTCAACCCGACTCATTTATTTATCATGTCAAAGTGGGTTGACCCGCTTTTGACCCGAAACATGTTTACAGTCAATCCTAACCGCTTCTTTCGTATTGGGTTTGTTTCGGGTTCACAGGTTATGTGGTAACTTGTGTTGGCGGGTCAGATTTGTGTCATGTCAAGTTAAGGGTATACAACTATATGAATCAACACGAACCCCACCCATCAATTAATCCTGTGAAACACATTTACAGTTGACCTAACCCGCTTATTTCATGTTGGGTCTGTCAGATTCATGGATTGTGTCAAACATTGCTACCCATAATTATAGTCTATGTAAAGCCAGTCAAATAGGCTGGGCAGGGTTGAGTTTGGCCCCAAGTCTTGTTCAGGCCAAATTCTGTCAACCTTAGTAAAGCCCAAAATCCAGCCTGAAGTCCATTATACTAGGTTTTAGTGATGACCATTGGGCAGGGCCTAGGCTATAGTTGAATTGATGAGCTCAAGGCCCATGCTACCGTTGGGCTGCACTTGATAAATAAACTAATACGTTAGGTATACTTGTATTCTTGCCATTGAAGCCCGAACTGTGTCTGAAACCCACCATTTCAAAACGGGCTGAGTTCGGGTAGTTAGGGTCGGCTAGAGTTCAGGCTTAGCTCTTATACTTCGGACTGGGATCGGGATGACCCCAGTCCAGCCCGATTTGTAGCCTTTTCAATAAATGGTTGCCCTCATCAATGTCCAAACCGACCATTGTGTAGTAGACCACTAGAATGTATGAAGACATCTCATATTAATAGGCATTTGCTTCAGGCATCTTCATTAAAATTATTTTCAAGATCTTATTGGTCGCTTCTACTGCACTATTTATCAGTGGGTGGTAAGGACACGGGCAATGGTGTTTGATTTTGAAGTTTTCACATAATGCTCCTAATGTACTGAGCCTCGAAGTTCTTTGCATTGTTCATGATGATTTCATTGAAACTTCATATCACGTCGTGTTTTTTATTATAACCTATGATAATACATTGTTTCCATCTAACTGGTGAAGTAATCAATAGCCAATATGATATATTGATACCCATTGGATAATTTTTTGGGCATTGGTTCCGTGTCAATCCCCCACATGGAAAATGGCCTTATCTAAAATAGGTGATATTTTTGCACGTGCTTACAGTAGTTAGATTCCATTGTGCATTAATAATATCTCATTTTGAGTATCTTTTTAGTAGTGTATGCCCATTCAAACAAACATGTAAATAGAATGAGTGTGGCTAAGATGAGGATACTAAAATGGATTAGTAAGATTAGACCTAATGAAATTAGGAATAAATCCATCCGCTGAGGCTTGGTGTAGCACCAATTGCTGATAAGATGAAGTCAACTGAGATGGTTTGGCCATGTGCAACAAACACCAATGATGGTGCCAGTAAGGAGTGAGACGATGCAAGTTGAAGGTGATAAAAAACAAGAGGGTAGTCAAAATTGACCTTGGTTAAAGTAACAAGAAGAAACATGACGGCTTGCAATGTAACAGTGACTATGGCCCAAGTAGCTCAGATTTTGGACAAATAGAGTAGGGTAGGGCTGTGATCTACATCATTCTTGGATGAGAAAATTTCTCATTGTTTCTCTTATTGCATCATTGTTATATCTCTTATATACTAATCCAAATGGAGTGAATGATACCCAATCTCATGAATTGTAATCACCACCTATCTAGAACCAATTTACTTGAATAAAACCAAACCCAACCCACTAAACCGATTGTCAACAGTAAAAACCCATTCTTGTTTTCATCTCATTATATGTTTATACTACTATAAACATTTACAATACATTACAGATTATGCATTCATATATTGTTCTAGTGTTCTAAATCTCTCAGTGGCCAGACAAAACTGGTTAACTTGAGACCCAAGCCCCTGTGCTAGTTGATCCACCTGGCAGCATGACAGGTTCATGGTCTTCACAAAAGCTAAAAAGAAATACTGTTTAGGAGCTCTAAATTGTAAAAAGTTTCAATGTCTAAATTTAGGTGTCTTAAAAAGGGATTGGGATTACTTGACTCAGTTCTATTGTGCTATAAATAAGCTAGGGTTTTTCTTCTTTTTTTCTTTTTTTTGGCTTCTTTGGTAAGTCCTGTACAGATCTTTTGTACATCGGGCTGGGGATCCCTCATCCCTTTTTTAATACAATCCTGAGGAAATTTTTCATTATTTAATAGCTCAGAGAGAGAGAGAGATTCAAGCAGAAAGGTTATTATACATCAGTAAATAGGACAAATGGTTCATACCCGTATGTTTCGGTCACTAAAAGATAACACATTGAGAAAGGGAAGTCTGCAGGAAACAAGCAATGACTAATATTGGTAATAAGACCATCTCAGCATCTAATATCCAAATGGATAATAAGATTAAGAAAAAAGATAAATTACCTCAGCCCAACTGGTAAACTGCAACAAAAGGCATCAAGACGCTTCCCATCCACAGTTTCCCATCCTTCTCTTCCACTTCACTAACTGCTTTAACCACCTTCCCTTGACTGTCCTCCAATATCTGCACAAGTTTACCTTCAGGACTATACTTGACGACCACTGCATGGGGCCGACCTCCAATAAACATCAGAAATTGATACTTGGCCGGAATAGGGAGCTTGAGCAAGAATTTCCTCAGTGTAGGGTAGAGGCTGGATATATAGTTGTACATAGAGCGACGGCAGTGAATAGCCACCCAAAATTCACCCTTTTCATTGGTTCTCACATTGTCCGGAAATCCAGGTAAGATGGCAAATACCTCCGACGTCCCTGCTTTCTCACCTTTCAGCCAGTATCTCCTTAACCTAAGTCAGAAGAAATAAGAGCAACATATATATTGATAAACAAAGAGGATTGTCAGTCCTATTTACGAGTGCCTACAATCTTTTTTATAGATCATCTAAACTCTAAAGTAGAGGAACATCTGTCAGACAGAGAAGAAAATATTAGACCTCTTCACTCTTGAGACAGACCCTAGCTATTAATGTAGCCTACACTTGGTGAGGTAGGGATACCCAAGGTTCAAAATTTTGATTTTGATGGATTTTTTGCCATGAGGATTTATGGAAATTTCGGGGAAATTTCACTAGAATGTTTCGAAATATTGGAAATTTTATGAAAATTTCAATCTATGTTCAGCATGAATACATACTCACGACTCAAATAATTATATAAAGCGTTTAATTTATGTACAAATAAATCATACAAATAAATAAATGGCTACTAGTCATTTCTATAGACAAATGACTACCAAACATGTCAAATTGTAGGATTTCTTCACCTAATTCTTCATCTTAAATTAGTCATTTTGTAAACAAGCTTTATATAACAATGTTATACAATAGTTTTCGTAGCACGTATCTAATTTATGCAAACATACTAAAATAAATCAATTATATAAATATATGTTTTATCATTTTTAAAAAATAAATCATTTTAATTATTTTCTAGACAAAAATTAAACAATATTGTGACCTGAAAGGTTTTTAGTGGAGTTATTATTTTTGGCCTAGAATCAACAAATCAAAAATCATAGCAAACAATATATTTAAGATGGTTATAGCTCATGTATTATAAATCCTGTCGAAAGTATTGTGAATTTTTGCCCAAATTTCACCAAGATTTCGCTAATACCAACATAGTTTTGGTGACATTTCGAAGAAATTTTGGAATTTTTGTATTTCCCTTGTATTTCATTTCGCTACCCCTTTAAGTGGGGAAATTTTGCTGAAATTTTGAACCATGGGGATAACTATGGATGGGTCCAAGCAACACAAAAAACAACTCATTAAAGTGATCCTAATTATATGATCTATAAAAATTCTTTTGGACCAAGAGAATCATTCCTGACTGAAAAGATGAAGAGACTCACCTGCCAAGAGCTCCTTCACAAAAGATGAAGAAAGACCCATCCTTGCTCAAGGACACCCCATTTGGGAATTGGAGGTACCGTACGAGGACTGTAGTTTCCTTTGTAACTGGATCGTACTTCAAAACCCTCCCACTATCCTCTGCAGAGAAAACTAGCTGCATAAAGTTCCTAAAGAGAAACTGTGAATTAGTGCATTGCCACAGAATATAAACGATCGAACAGAAACTTTATTTATTTAATTATTTTGAAAGGTAAGAGTTCATTAAAGAGAAAGGAACAAAACTTCACCAAGATCCAATAGAAACTTAACAAGCTTATATTTTTTGAGTACTTAACAAGCTTATATTCAGCCAAAACAACAACTTCACAAGGAACAGAACAATCTAGTAATACAAATCAACACAAAGAAAAGCAACATGGAACATCCACAAGCTCTACATAACATGGCAAGAGTTGGAGCTAATCAACAGCTACTTGTCAATTGGCGAAGTAGAAGAAATCTTTACCTACCTAATGCAGTAAAGAAAATCTAGGATACCCATTAAGTAGGCACTAAGGACGTCTTTACCAAAGGCTTAGAGGTACACATGGCATACCTACAGAAAGCTACAACTTCCAACCCCAGCTTTCAATGGATATAACCCTAAAAATGATGTCATCAAAATCGAAACAAATCAGAAAATTGGAGTGGGAAAGAATTCAAATCATGTGATTTAAAGAAATTAAGAATGATCCAAAAAAAATTATAAATGAATTTTTTTAAGTAGCTATCATATTTTTTACCCAAAGTTCCAACATATCAAGTAAAAATTTTCAATTCTATCAATAATGTTACTATCATACTCTATTCATCCTAACTGTTATTCTGGCCACTCCACCACTACTGAGTCGACTAGTCAGTGTCTAATTTCCTCAAATTTTTTTGACATTATATCAATTCAAGTAAAAATTTTCAATTCCATCAATCAATAAAGTTACTATTATACTCTCTATTCCATCCTTTCTTTTTCTTTTCTTTTTTTGAGAGGTAAAAATGAACTTAATTAAATAATCAAGAAGAGTAACAAAAAAACAATAAAAAACCAAACTACAAGTTCACAAGAGTAAGTGAACCGAAAATGTCAAGAAACAATAACAAAACAACAAGAAAGGCCATAAAGCAGTCATCCCAAGAAAAAATAAATAATCCCAAACCATAACTCATCCCAATCAGACATATCGAAGACATCTTGAATGGAAACCCAATCAAAAAGAAGTCTGTAAGCAATCAAACAAATCATGTCTAAAGGCATATAGATGTCATCAAACGTTCTAGCATTTCTCTCTTTCCAAATAATCCAACAGATGACCCCAGGCAAAAAATAGCTTATATGTCTAGATAAGCCTTCCATAGCACAGATCTACCACCCAAAAATGAGATCATTGAACATTAACGGAAAAGCCCAAGAGATATGTAAAGAAGAATAAAAGAAGTTACATAATTTTCTAGCCAATACACAATGGATGAGTAAATGTTCTATTATTTCCTCAGTCATGCACAACATACACCTATTTGCCAAGTTCCAACCTCGACTCTTCAGATGTTCAGAGACATAATCTTACCCAAATGGGCATTCCAAAGAAAAAAAGAGACCTTTGAAGGAATACTTGACTTCCAAATTTCCTTATGAGGGACCACAACATCAGATTTGGGTATTAAACTCATGTAGAAAGATTTAGTTAGATTGAGGTATTAAACTTATGTAGAAAGATTAGTTGTAAAAATACCATTTTTGTTCTTAAACCAAACTCACCCGTCCTGAAGATCTACCTTTAATCTAATACCCTCCAAACAACCCAGAAGAGAAGTCAATTCCTCCAACTCCCAACCATTCAAATTTCTCCACAATTTACGTACCCAATAGCCCCCCTCATTAAAATCGAAATTCTCAACAATAGATCCCTTTTTATTATTAAAAAGAAGATAAATATTCCTGAAATTCTCAAGCAAAGAACGATCCTCAATCCAAATACCCTCCCAAAAACTAATCCCCTCACCTTACAATCATCAATCCGATGAAGAATAGAATTCCAAAAACCACACCCATGATCCTCACAAGGGGGCTTAGGCTTCTAATTTGAAATACTCCCAAATTTTGCCACAATCACCCATCTCCAAAGACGGAGATTCCCAATTCTCCATAACAACTTACCTAAAAGAGCCCGATTATGAAAACGAATACTTCTAATGCCTAGCCCACCCTCGCAAATTGGGCGATAAACCGGAACTTATTCAAACCTATGATGCTCAAGCGTGTCATTCCATAAAAAATTCCTGAATTTTCTCTCAATCCTTTTAGCGACCGAAATTAGAATTGTAAGAAGGGAAAGAAAATAATTAGGAATACCAGCCAAAACACTCTTAATCAAAGTTAACTGACCCCCCTTCAAGAGGAGAGCAGCCTTCCAAGAATCCAGTCTCCTATCAATCTTCTCTATCACCAGATCCCAGACATTCTTAGATTTAAAATTAGCACCAAGTGGAAAGCCCAAATAGGAGAAGAAAAGGAACCAATCCTGCACCCTAAAATCCACGCCAAATTATCAATATTTCTCACAACCCCAACTAGAAAAATCTTGTTTTTTGAAAGATTAGTATTAAGTCCAAAGACAGCCTTAAAACACCTCAGAATACATCACAAGAAAGCCACTTACCTATAATTTGCTTCACAAAAGATTATTGTGTCATCCACAAATTGCAAATGGAAAATAGACACCTCACCATTACCAACCTTAAAACTAGAGATGTACCCTTCAACCCTATTAATCATTTTACTTAAAACTTTTGTCACCAATATGAACAACATAAGAGAAGGAAAGGATCTTCTTGTCTTAAACCTCTAGAACCCACAAAGAAACTAGTAGGAGAACCATTGACCAAAATAGAGAAAGAAACCCATCGAATACAAGATTTCATCCAATTTCTCCACTTTCTCCCAAAACCAAATCTCTCTAAAATATAATCCATAAAATTCCAACTCAAAATTCCAACCCATAAAGAAACCAGTAGGAGAAGCATTGACCAAAATGGAGAAAAAAACCAATCAAATACAAGATTTCATCCAATTTCTCCACTTTCTCCCAAAACCAAATCTCTTTAAAATATAATCCATAAAATTCCAACTCAAAGATCAAGTTTGAACATGGTGCCATGATTCCCCGATTTGCGTCTCTCATCTATGCATTCATTTGCAATCAAAACACCATCCAAAATTTGGCAACCCGTAATAAAAACACTTAAGGGTTAGAAAATTAAACCATTAATTACCTACTTCAATCTTATGGTCAAGGTTTTTTTATAGTATTTTCAACACACTGTTATTCAAACTAATAGGCCGAAAATCCTTAAGAATGGAAGCATTGTGATTTTTTTGGAATAAGTGCGATGAAAGTATTATTAAAGTGACCATTAAATTCCTCCGATTGAAAAAACTCCTCAAAAATTTTCATCAAGTCAACTTTGATGATGTCCCAACCCCCTTGAAAAAATGAAATAGGAAAACCATCCAGACCCAACGCTTTATCACCTTTCAAGGAGTTAAGAGCACTAAGAACTTCATCCTCCGAAAAAGGACGCTCCAACCAATCAACATCAATGCTAGTGATATTCCAAAAATCCATAAAATCCAAATGTGGATGCCAATTTTGATCTTCTCTGTATAAATTCATATAATATTTCTCAATTTCCCCCTTAATCACAGCTTGATTTTTCACCCGATTCCCATCAATCATAATGCCCTAAATCAAGTTGGACACCCTCCTGGTCAAAGCCACTTTATGGAAAAAATTTGTATTTCAATCTTCCTCTTTTAACCACCTACCTAACTCGAGATCTTTGTTTCCAAAAAATTTCTTCTTTTTAGGCCAAAACTTGAAATTCGTTTCTCAACACCTCCCTATAACTTCTTTCCTCCATAAACAAACTTCTACTCTCTTCCAACTCATCAAGATACTTAATCTTTTCCAAACAATCAGCCTTACCAACTTTGAAACACTCACTGTTCTCCTTCCTCCATCATTTTAATCTAAATTTAACCGCCTTTTAACTTAAGAGCAAAATTCCTGCTAGGAGACCCTGAAACCCCCAGAACTCCTCCGATTTAAACCACACCTCTTCACATTTAAAAGGAATGGGACCCCAGTTCTCCTTAGTAAAATCAAGTAAGATGGGCATATGGTCAGAACTGTATCTAGGAAGAGCTACCTGAAATCTACCTAGAAACATATCATCCCAATCATTACAAAACAAAAAATCTGTTGAGCCTACTTAGAGATGGTATTTCCTGAAGATTAGACCAGGTATATGTTTCCCCTTTCAAAGGATCATCGATCAACCCCCACCTCTCAATGAAACTCCCAAATTTACCCATTCTATCGTCCCAAAGTGAAGCCCCTTTTCTCTCCTATGGAACTAGAACAAGGTTGAAATCACCACCCAAACACCAAGAAAAATTCCATCTAGCTTTAATATCATCTAACTCCTGTAAAAAATCATCAGCCTCTCCCAAAAAGTTAGGACCGTAAACACAGGAGAATACCCACTCCCCATTATTCGTCTTGCAACGAATAGACACCGAATAAGCCCAAACTTCTGACTCCAAAAATTCAACATTGTCCTTATTCCATATCAACACAATGCCCCACGAAAGGAGAGAGCCAATCCGAAGTCCACTGGCCCCAAATCTCGTGCACAAAAGAATCACACATCTCCCTTATTTTGGTTTCTTGCAAACACAGAATATCCAGACGGGTTTTAAGAATACATTAAGATAGAGCCACCCGTTTGTCCCTAGTTCCCATACCTCTAACAATCCAAGAAAGAATCTTAAGACCCATTAATCAAATTTTCGTATTCCTTTTTCTTTCCTTCCACTCCCTTCGGTGCTCCAACCAATTCTTTTGTCATAATTTATACCACTTTCAAGTTTTACAACTCACTTTTTAAACGTTTATTCTCCCCAAATCTTGCGACAGATAAATTCCCCCCACCACCACATCTTTCAATTTTCCTAAATAATTCCCAAACTTCCAACTCAAAATCATCATAAGACAAACCAAGGAAATGGCCAAATTTGTCAAGTTTTTGCAACACCCATTCGGAGATAAAATTCTTATCTTTGTTCTCAACCCCTTGATCTAAAAGGGTAATGACCAAATGTTGAATCATCGATAAGAGTTACACACTCAGTCGATAACCAACCCTCACCTTTTTTCATCTCCCTAACTAAGCCGTCATCCTCAACCAAATTGCAAATATAAGCCAAAGGTTCAAAATCACTAGCACTAGTTCCTCTCCCCTGTCAGATTTATTATCCCCCAAAACAGTCAACTAATTATGCACCATTTTGCCCCTTTCATCCAAAGGTCTATTTCTCTTTTTTCCCAATTCAGGAAAAGAAGTGCTCCTTTGTATAAGATTCTAACTCAAACACAGCGGAAAATCCTGTCGGCATAAATCCAACACAGAAATAAGGGGGAGAAATGGAACTTAGAAGATGATGCGAGCATCATGACCAAGTTGATTATTGAGCCATGTCTATAGCATTTTATTTATTTGTTTTTATTTTCTTTACATAATTGTGTCTCATGTAAAAGGGGGGCACAGAATTCTGAGGGTATTTTAGTCCGTAGGAGTTATTTGAGGGTATTATTATTATTAGTAGTATAGGGTTATTTTTATCATGGGATTAGTAAATGGGGGTTATTTTGTCCACTCACTATTTTATGTACACAAACCCTGACCGTGGCAAAGTGCCCCTTTGTATAAGATTCTAACTCAAACACAGTGAAAAATCCTATCGGCATAAATCTAACGTAAAAATAAAGAGAAGAAATGGAACTTAGAAGATGATGCGGGCATCATGACCAAGTTGATTGTTGATCCATGTCTACAACATTTTATTTATTTATTTTTATTTTCTTTACGTAATTGTGTCTCATGTAAAAGGGGGGCACAGAATTCTGAGGGTATTTTAGTCCGTAGGAATTATTTGAAGGTATTTTTGTTACTATTAGTAGTGTAAGGTTATTTTTATCATGGGATTAGTAAAGGGGGGTTATTTTGTCCACTCACTATTTTATGTATACAAACCATAACCGTGGCAAAGTGCCTCTTTGTATAAGATTCTAACTCAAACACAGCGAAAAATCCTATCAACATAAATCCAATGCAGAAATAAGGAGGAGAAATGGAACTTAGAAGATGATGTGGGCATCATGACCAAGCTGATTATTGAGCCATATCTACAACATTTTATTTATTTATTTTTATTTTCTTTACGTAACTGTGTCTCATGTAAAAGGGGAGCACAGAATTTTGAGCGTATTTTAGTCCGTAGGAGTTATTTGAGGGTATTTTTGTTACTATTAGTAGTGTAAGGTTATTTTTATCATGGGATTAGTAAAAGGGGGTTATTTTGTCCACTCATTATTTTATGTACACAAACGCTGACCATGGGACTTTATTTATAGAACCCACAACCAACCATCGAAGTTATGTAATATTTTGAATAAAAAAAAACTCACATTTATGTCTCATTCTTCCTCTTACTTGTTACAGCTGAAGAACCCTAAAACCCTATAATAGGTCTACGTTTAACCTAGTTTAACGATGGTAGTGGAGGCTACTCCCTCTCCCCTTGGGTCAAAGGTCCTCTCTTTCTGACTTTCTGGGGTTGAGCTAAAGAAATCCCTGAGAAATTGATTTTTGTCAGTGACTAGAGCTGAGCCAAACAGAGCTAAATGAACCTAGTTTTATAATACAGTCAGCAAGTTCTTGAGCAAGGGTTTGATTAACTAGTTATATATATATATATATATATATATCCAAACAGAGCTAAATGAACCTAGTTTTATAATACAGTTAGCAAGTTCTTGAGCAAGGGTTTGATTAACTAGTTATATATATATATATATGTATGTATATATATATACATACATATATATATGTATGTATGTATATATATATATATATATATATATATATATATATAAATATATATATATATATGTATATATATATAT
>JAOXJP010132774.1:0-27539 GCA_025762735.1 Platanus orientalis | reverse complement strand
ATTACACTTTCATGTTTGTTTCTTCTTATATGATATAATACCTGTCATTTGAAGTCCCTCGTGAAGTGAATTATTTCCCTTTGCCAAAAAAAAGAAGTGAATTATTTCTTGGGAATGTAATAGACTCTATTCTTGGCTAAAACCACTGAGAATTATTGGAGTTTTGTTTTTTCCTTGCGGATTGATATAATCCTCCGTTGAGCTTCTACAGCTAGAAGAATAAATCTGTGACAACTAACTATGAGTATTTATTTTATCTCGGTTCGTACGGTCGTGATTTTATAGCTTCAGTCTAGTCCTCCAAATGGGTTCGACTGGCCCAAAGCCCGCACTGTTCAGCCGAAGTTTACGCATGTTGGGCTCATTATATTTGGTGCTGGGCCAAGTTCATGCATGCCTGACCTGGCCTGAATTTTAATATAAAATGCAATTAAATATAAATTTTTGTGAGTACAAAATATTTTATTTATAAGCTTAAATAGCCCATGGGCTTTGAAGTTTGGGCCAGCCCGTACTCGGTCGGAAGCCAACTTTTTGGGCAAAGTTCAGTATTTCTGGCTGGTCTTGAGTTGACCTTGGCCTGGCCTGATTTACAGCCCTACTTTTTTCTATTCTATAAATTCCTAGAAAAAAAGAAAAAGAAAAAGAAAGATGCCGACCCAGTGGCATTTGCATTATATCAAAATGGGTCCGTATCAAATGCCACTCATCCGATAGATTACGTTATTTTGGACAAAAAAATGATGCTCTGTAATTTGTCTACAAAAAACTATATTAACTGTTAGGAATTTACTGAATTTTTTGCAACTACTCACCAATTTCCATATATCCAGTCGTAATCGTTCAGTTGATGTAGCATACTGTTCTTCAAGATCTCTGTTTCACTAAAAGTTTGAGATCCTAAAACCTAAATCCTCAGTCTAAAAATGAACTCCATTGCCTATTCTAATTAGACTTCAATAAGAGAGGGAGAGGGGGGTCTCACATGAGACCGTAATAGTCTTCGATTGAAAATCTAACCGGAAGATAATGGTTTGGCATAGCAAGGATCACATCTATGACCTTTGTTTGTGTAGAACTCCAAAGTTTAGTCCCCACATCGTCCAGTCAAGAGGATTTTTAGAGCTTATATGTGGACACACACTGCACTCTACTGCACGCCTTTTCTAGAAAGTGGCCCCTAAGACATATCCAGTTGGTGTGGGTTCAGGTCATCACAACATGGTATCAAAGCTGATTGGTTGCGTTATATGGACTAGACCCTACACAAGGACATGGAGCCCTTAAGGCGGTAGATTGTAGAACCCCAATGTTTAGTCCCACATCGTCCAACCAAAAGGATTTTTGGGGCTTAAATATAGACACAAACCTCACTCTACATGTTTTTGGGAGAGTGGCCCCTCAGTTGGAACGCCTAGAACCGGATAATATCCGGTTGGTGTGGGCCCGGGTCATCATAAAATGGTATTTGTGCTGATTGGTTGCGCTATGTGGACTAGACCTCACACAATATCCAATTGGTGTGGGCTTGGGTTGTCACAGTTTGTCCATATGAACATGACATTAAGGTTGTTCAAGTTTTATGCATGCTTCTTGTGTCCTTTCTTCGGGGATAAGGGACCAAGGGGCTACTGCTCATCAATTCCCATGATGTGGGATACTTTAGCATCAAACATGGAGATGCTAGATGTCCGAGTATGTCAACAGTGAAAAAATGGGTTTCTGGGTGGCCCATTCCAAGCCCAATATGACGATTTTTAGGCCTAATTGGCTCAGGCTTAGTACTTGAACTGATTGTGATGACTGTATTCCAGCTCAATTAATTCCTTTGTCTGTGGTGAGGATTGAACTTGGATTAACTTCCAAGAAAAAAAAGAGGTGAAGACTGCTTACTCAAATTATGGTGATGACAACAATTATTCTTAGCACATTTTCATTTGAATTATTGAAATCAGTTTATGTTATATTTCAAGCTAAACAATTCAGAGGTTGGTAAAACTTAACCATCCAATTCAACGGAACAACCTATTTGAAAATTTTACAAGCCGTTAATTGTTTGAACAAGCAAGTTCTGCTTTTCCAACAAATAGGCGCTTGCCACTTTGACTACTTGAGGAAACAAGTAGGAACTGTGTTATTTCATCATGATTATAAATGACCATATATTAAAACCACAAACACAAAGGGAGTAGTAATTAAGATGATATCACCTGAAATCCCATCTTCCACTACAGCTTCTGTGCTGGCATGTTATTCCTGTGAACCTGCACAAATACATGTTCCAAACCTGCCACATGAAGACTAAATTCAGCGGGTGAATTTGAGATCTCATACTTCCACACGGCTTTATAAACCCCATGGTTATCAGGATCCCGATCCGAATTGTAGGATCTTACAATCCTACGATTCTAAATCATCCAATCGATCCAACTCCTTACCAACATCTTAAATTGTAGGATCTTAGTAGGATCTCATCTTGGATCATGGGATCTTACGATCCTACGACCTGAAATCATCCAAACGAGCTTGGTCGATTCTATTATGATCCTATAAAAAAAAAAACTCATGTTTTATAATTATAAATTACTAAAGTTTAATAAAGAAATCCCTAATTATAAATACTAATTAAACTATTAAAGAAAATAATATTTGAATACAACTCCTCTTTTCCAAATTGTTTACATTGTTTTGTTTCTTCTATTGGAGAGTTCAATTACTCAAGCTGAGCAAAGCCAACCAATCCTTATAAGCTGTCCTATTTAGTTTTTCTTCAATGAAGATTCAAGAGTAGAACTTGTTATGATAGATCTAGGCAATAGTCAAGCCAATGCTAGTTTGATTGGAATTATCATATTTTGATGATATTAATTTATAGGTGGAGTTTCAAGTTGAGCAAAGCCAACCATAATCATGTTTCTTGTTACAAGGTGACCTATCCCATATGAGAGTGAAATACCTTCCTTTGCAATAACAATTGAAGAAGGAATGAGTTTCATGAGTTTTGTTTTTAACCGTAGTAAAAAGGGATGAAATATATATCCACTTAGTTAATTTAATATGTTTTGTTATTGTAGTGTTGGAATTTTGAAAATATTCTAATTTGATTAATTTAATTTCTGGGTAATTTGTTTTGAAAAAAGTATAATATTTTCTAGTTAATAGAGATAAAAAGTATAGAAGTTGGATTAAGTTAAATTTTATTCATTTTTTTTTAACATGTATCATTATTATTGTGGTTTTCCCTTTTATTTCTAACGGAAAGTAGAATCTTACGATCCGATCCATGAGGCCACTCCACTGATCCTACGTAGGATCTCGATTTTAACAACCTTGCATGGCGCTCCTTGGATCGGGTTAGATGTGTTGTATTCCTGGATTGTGAGGAGGATTCGACTGTACTGGTCAATCTTCGTTACCTTCAGATGGAGGGTGGTGGTTCGGTTTCTTTCCAGTGATGGAGGCCAAATTCTAACGTTTGCAATTCCGTCTTGGTTAAACAAAACTGCCGAATTGGAGTGCTAGGTCTCCCGCTGCATTTATGGTCAATGGACTTCTTTAGGGCGATTTGAGGTTTGGGTGGAGGGTTTGCTGGAGTGGATGACTCAACCAGAAACAGAGAAGTGTCTGGTGTAGCTTGGATTTGGGTTAGTGGAGGCCTGGAGGGGAGGATTCCTCAGGTAATTTACTTGACTGATAGAGGCTGTGATTTCCAGCTTCGAAACTTGCTACCAGAGTCGGAGTCGGTAACCATGGACCAATCGGAGGTAAGCCCTGCTGTTGGGAAAGGGAACTTGCTTTTTCAAATTCAAAATCCTATGTGTGCCGGCCAAGGACATCGTGCTCCTTCTCTTGGTACAGCCATGCATGGCAAGATCGTGGTTGTCGGGAGAGAGGTTTTAACAGGGAAAGATAAAGACAAACCTCGAGCTCCTGTGGTGACGTGGCGTGTAAAGGGGATCCTAAGGTGCCTAATATTGGTAAATTTTCTACAAAGGAATGGGCTCTTTTGACCTTTCCCAACAAAAACCAAATGGAAGGTTCCTATAGTGGCTTGTGGGAAGGGACCTGTGTTATGGCAGAAGGGGCTTCATGTGATTTGCAAAATAGGAAGGGCTTCCAGGAGAATGCGAAACATGTGGAAGGGTCTCGGGATATTTCGCACAACCAGGAGGGGCCAGGTGTAAACACGAAGGGGCGTACTCATAATTCGATAAGGTGGGAGGAATTGCACCTGGATAAGGATAAGGAGTGAATGTGAGGGTAATTTCGAGAATTGGGAGGCAAAAATTGTGAACGTATTAGAGGTGGGAGGGGCAGATTGAAATATTGAAGATATTCATAAAAAGGGGCCCGAAACCCATCAGTTTCCTCTGCGTTCTATTGATCCTAAAGATTTGATGGAGTTGCCTCCTTTTGGCGAGTTGAACTCAATGGCGGAGGAGTGTGTTGGGAGCGCTATGGTTGCAGAGCTAAACAAGGAGCATCCGGCGGACATAACTACAGGTAAGGATTTTTTCCTTGTGTCGATGGGGGGAGGGGTAGTAGCGACAGCTGGTATCTACGGTTGTGACATGATTGATCCATACCTTGCATCGGCCGGAAGTTATGCTTGGAGTCCTGGTCACATGTTGGGACAAGGAGCTGAGGGTAATGGGTTGGGGCTATGCGATCGAGCCTATTCTATGCATCCAATTCATTCGATGGTCAGGAATGGTCAGTGGGATTTGCATGATCTTTGGCAAACCCAAGCCAAGCTGGCTAATGGAGTGAAGTCCTAGGGTTGTGTTATGAGGGACTAGAACATATGGCCTGGGAACTATTTGTGGAACTGGAAAAGAAAGTTGGTCGTAATCAGGGGTTGAATATGACGAAAAGGAGTAACGATAAGGAGAAGACCTCAAGGGAATTGAGGAACTTAGTTGGGGATTATGTTATGATAAAAATGGGGGTAACGGTGGGGAAGGATCGACAAGAAAAACTAGAGGGGCTCGCTCAGGTGATCGATGAATTGCAAAATTTTCTCTTGGAATGTGAGGGGCTTGGGCAATCTGGATCGTAAGCGTGTGGTTTAGGGTATGATCGTACGCAATAAGCCTGCTATTGTTCTCTTACAAGAAAGAAAGATGGAGTCTATCAGTAGGGAGATTGTGGTTCGCTTGTGCAATTTCACAAATCCGGGTTGGTGTATGTTGTCATATGTGGGAGCATTGGGGGGCGTTGTGATGATCTGGGATATGGATCTGGTGGTATGTGATGAAAATTGGGTGTATGTGTTTTCAGTTTCGATTTTAGCTAACTTGAAGGGTGAGGATCAGAAGTGGATGCTAACTGGGGTGTATGATCCGACCGAGGCTGATAGGTTTGAGGATTTTTTGGCTGAATTACAAATGATCAAATTGAGGAGGTGGTTTCCTTGGTGCGTAGGCGTGGATTTCAATGAGGCGCTTTTTTTGGAGGATAGGAATCATGCGGTGTGTAGGACCCGTGGCATGGAGATGTTTTGCGAGTTTGTGGAGGACCACAATGACCTTATGAATTTGCCAATTGTTAGGGCCAAATTTACTTGTTCAAATTTTCAGGAACGACCTTCCTTGAGTAAATTGGACAGGTTTCTAGTTTCGGTTGATTAAGATGATTACTTTTTGCCAATCTCGGTCATTGCTTTGCCTCGATCAAGATCGGATCATACGCCTATCTTGATGAAATATGGTGATTCTGGGGTCCGTTTAGGTCCTGTTCCTTTCAAATTTCATAACATGTGGCTCTTGCACCTAGGTTTTGTTGATTTGGTGCGTGGTTGGTGGGGAGAGATGGAGGTGCAAGGCCTCCTGGGTCAAGAGATTTAGATTGAAGCTGGAAGGTCTTCGTGACCGGCTGAGGACTTGGAATAAGGAGGTGTTTGGACACATTGAACAACGTAATTTTAACTGTTTGGAGGAAATAAGGAGGTGGGATAAGGAGGAAACTGTTGGTCTTGAGGAGGAAGAGAAGATGGCTAGAAAGGAGGCTCGGTTGGAGTTTAACAGGGCTCTCAATATGGAAGAAGTGATGTGGCACCAAAAGTCTAGGGTGCAATGGCTAAAAGAAGGGGATCCAAACACAAAGTTCTTCCATAAGATGACTTCTGTTTGTAGATCGTGTAATGGTATTAAAGCCTTAGGATTGGAGGTGTGCAGGTGGATAATAAGGATCTCATTCAGAGTCATGTGGAGGACTATTTTAAAGCGTTGTGCCATGAAGATAAACCGATAAGACCAAAGGTGGATGGGTTGCAATTTCCACAGTTGGGGGATGATCAGGCTGAGTGGGTGGAAAGACCTTTTTTTGAAGATGAAGTGAAGAAGGCGGTGTGGATGCTAGAAGGAGATAAGGCCCCAGGTCTGAATGGATTCACTCTAACATTTTGCAAATCGTGTTGGGAGGTGATAAGAGAAGATCTGATGCTTGTGGTCAAAGATTTTTATGATAAGAGCTTTCTTGATAAAGGAAACAATGCTACTTACATTGCTCTGATTCCTAAGAAGGAAGGGGCTAAGCATCTTTCCGACTTTAGGCCAGCGAGCTTGATTGGCAGTACTTACATGATCATTTCGAAATGTCTAGTGGTGCAACTCCAGGAGGTTCCCCCCCGGAATTGTGTCAAGGGAGTAGGGTGTTTTTCTCCAAGGGAGGTCGATGGAGGATGGGGTCTTTTGTGCTAATGAATGCATAGATGCTCGTATCAGGGAGGGTCAGCCTGGGGTGATTTGCAAACTTGACCTTGAGAAAGCGTATGGCCATGTCAATTGGGAATTCCTGATGTATATGCTGCGGAGGTGCGGCTTTGGGGTGAAATAGTGGAGTGGATCTGGAGATGTGTGAGCTTGGCGTCCTTGGTACTTCTAAATGGGGTGCCGAAAGGTCACTTTGGTTGCAGCGGAGGCATCCGCCAGGGAGATCCTCTTTCCCCTCTATTATTCTTGCTGGTGGCTGGTGTTTTAGGGAGTTTGATTGGAAAGGCAACGGAGGTCGATATGTTTGAAGGTTTTTCACTGGGATCGGGGGAGATGGTGGTTTTTCATTTACAGTTTGTAGATGATACCATGATTTTTTGTGATAAATCCTAGAGACAAGTTAGATTGCTCAGATGTGTCTTTAGATGTTTTGAGGTAGTGTCTGGCCTTTGTCTTAACTTGGGAAAGAGCTGCCTAATTGCAGTTGGGGAGGTCCCTAATTTGGACATACTAGCGGCGGATTTAGAATGCAGAATGAGCTTTCTTCCCTCCACTTATTTAGGGCTCTCTTTGGGGTCTAAATACAAGCAGAAGGAGGTGTGACATCTGGTGATTGATAGATTGAGAAATTGCCTTACTGGTTGGAAGGCCCATTACTTATCTGAAGGCGGTCTAGCATTGATGAAGGCGACCCCGGCAAACATTCCCATTCACTACTTATCTTTGCTAGTTATTCTGAGGTCCATTTGCAATGTGCTAGAGAAATTGCAAAGAGACTTCTTATGGCATGGGGGTGAGGATGATAGGGGTATGCATTTGGTGGCATGGGATAGCGTGTGCACTCCCAAGAATTGCAAGGGAGCAGGGTTGAGACACATTGAGGATATGAATAAAGCTCTGATATGCAAATAGTTGTGGAGATTTGGGCAGGAGGGTGATAGCTTGTGGAGGAAGGTGGTGACTGCCAAGTTTGGTTTGATAGATGACTAGGATGTCATGCTGAATCGGGGGCCTTTCAGTCGTAGTCCTTGGAAAGGAATAATGCAATTTTCTTAGCTTTTTAAAAGTGATCTGGCATTTAAAGTAGGAGATGGGAGCCGCATAAGGTTTTGGGAGGATATTTGATGTGGGGAGAGGCCACTTAAGTAGGTTTTTCCAGATGTGTTTGCCTTGGCGGTGGACCCTTCATAAGTAGTTGCTTCCAACTTCTCCATATTGGGAGGAGGGACAGTTTGGTTGCCAGTTTTGAGAAGGGAATTATTTGATTGGGAAATTCCAACAGTGACTCAACTTTTGGATCATCTGCAAGGTTCGCATATAGACATGGATCAGGTAGACCGTAGGGTTTGGAGAGATGGTGTGGGAGGCCAATTCTCGGTGTCATCTTGTTATGGCCATGTGGCCAATGCTAGGGTGGAACTTGGGCCTTAGAAAACTATTTGGTACAAAGGAACCCCTCCTAAGGTCTAATTTTTCATGTGGACAGCGGTCCTAGGGAAGATTTCCACCATGGCTTCTTTGTGGAAGAAAGGATTCTATTTACCCAACATTTGCCTATTATGCTATAATGAGAGTGAATCGCTGTCTCATTTCCTTCTCCATTGCCCTTTCTCTTGGGAGATTTGGTGTGGCCTAGCTAGGGACTTTGTGACGACTTTCATTGCTCACCTGACCATTAGGGGGGGTCTCGTTGGCGGCTGGTCAAACCCAACGCTAAGTTGTTTCGGTAAACGGATTTGTAGGTTAGTGCCATCGGTAGTATGCTAGGCAATCTGGCTTGAGAGGAACAACCAGGTTTTCAAGGGGCATTCAGAGCCGGCTTGACAAGTATATTGGAGAGCTAAAGAATTTATCCTCTTTTGGGCCCGTAGATGCAAGGGTTATGACGAATTACCGAAAGGGGCCTTAGTGAGAAATTGGACAAATATAGTTGGCTTACATGATCCTTGATTGGTTTCTTTGTGGTTGTGTGTAGTGGGTTTCGGCCCTTTCCTTGCTCTTGTTTGTTTGGGGATCTCTCATCCCCGTCTCTTGTTCTCTTTCTTTTTTGGTAATAAAATGTTTTCTTCAAAAAAAAAAAAAACTCTTAATGAAGGCTTGTCAAAAAGGGACTCTCTTTAAGTTCCCCCCTATTTGGTACACAATGGGGACAACATTATCTAAGGAAGGCACATGGCTATAGCTCAATTCCACTGCAATCTGAGGCTGTAGACCATTTTTGTACATGGAAACCATGATATCATCATCCACTTGAACTTTACTTAGCTAGCCAAGTGGTAGAATCTGCTCATATACTTCTCAACTGACATAGTTCCTTGTTGTAACTATTTCTCAATGAGTTGAATGTGAGCTTGTTGTCTAAAGCTTGGTGGGTCGAATCTGTGCTTCATTGTTGCCTTCAAATATTCCCAATTTCGGGATGTTCCTAAGAGTCTGTGCTCTTCTTTGTAATGATCTTGCCACATCTTGGCAATACTTTTCAATTTAGCTTCAACAAAACCAAGTCTCCTGTCTTCTTGAATGTCATGCCAATCAAAGAAAGACTTTATGCTGTGCAACCAATCAAGGAATACATCCGGGTTTTGCTCACCATGAAAGTCTGGCACATCTAGGAGTGTGTTCCTATTAGGGGTGGCAATTCTTGTTGGCGGGTCAGGTTCGTGTCGTGTTGAGAAAGGGTATTCAACCATATGGCTCAACCCAAACCCAACCCATTTATTAATCGTGTCAAAGCGGGTAGATCCATTTTGACCCGAAACACGTTTACAATCAACCCTAACTTGCTTATTTTGTGTTGGGTTTGTGTCAGGTTGACGGGTTATGTGGTAATTCGAGTTGGCAGGTCAGATTCGTGCTGTGTCATGTTTAGGGTATATGACTACATGGGTCAACCCGAACCCAACTCATTTATTAATTGTGTCAAAGCGGGTCAACCCACTTTGATCCATAACACGTTTATAGTCAACCCTTATATTGTGTTGGGTTCATGTCAGTTTCATGGGTCTTGTCAAACAGTGTCACCCCTAGTTCTTGTCAAGCTTGTGATGGACAACACTATGGTGATGGTAAAATCTATCAGTGTACTCTCTCCTAGGAGGTACCACTTCATGCTGAAATTGGTGTGGAATGTCACGAACTTATACACTGCTAGACTGATATGGAAGGGTTGTTGAATTTGATGCTCCCTTGGCTTGAAGTGGTGATTTTTCAGCCTCTACCTTCCTAGACAAAGCTGCAGTGAGTGCTTCCAGTTGGGCTTGAATAGCATCCAATTTGGCTTCCATTCCATCCATCTTGGAATTAAATTTCAGTTCTACAGCCTCAAGGGCTCCTGCTTGACTTTTAACTTTAGCAGATAAATCCTTGTTATTGATCCCCATGGTGTCAACTCTTTTAGCTCAGAAAGTTTCTGGGATTTTAGCTAGATAGAACTAACTGAGAGAGCCTGGCTTTGATACCAAATGTTGCGGAACAATAGAGGGAACAATTGCATTTTGCAGAAAAATAAATTAGAAATTAAAAATAATCAATTTTTGGATCAGGAGCAAATCTGTAATTTTGGCAGATTTGGGTAAGATTACCAAAATACCCCAGTTGTATGTCAGAAAATTACAAAACTTTTCAGATCAGTTCTAATTTATATAAGTGTCATAGGGTTCAAATTTCATCGAATTTCGACCAGATTTGACAAGTCACTTATCCAAATTTCAGAAAATTCAAGCTCTTTTAATGGAATTTTCAAAACTAGTGTGGATTTTAGGCTCGATAGTCCAGGGAATACAAAAGGGTTCGGAGAGGATTCTTAGGGGTTTTGTAGGAGAGACTCAAAGAATATCAAAACCTAACTAAAATTGAAGGAAAGAGGGAATTTATGAGGTGGTGCTTAAATGGGTAGGTAAACCAGAATTTTTCTATTAAGGAGGAACAAGGGTGAGTCAAGAAAATAGATTCAGTCTCAGTATTCTGCAGAGATTTCTTAAAGGAATTTTAGAGCTAGTAGAGTTAAATTTGCCAAACAATCCTGAGAAAACATTGGTTCAAATACCTGTTTATGAAGGGCATGATTTGGGTAATGTACTGCTCCAGAAAATTTCTGTCCTTGGTTAGTTCTGCATTCCAGGAGCTTTTACAGCACTTGTTTTCTTCAGTAGATTATTTCCACCCCATCATGTGATTGTGATTTGTACTCCCTTGGTCTGATTTTGTGTAAAGGAGAAGGGAGAAAGAAGAAAGGAAGAGAGACTAGGAAGAGAAGAACAAGGAAGAGGGAATATCGTGGGAAAGATTAGGAAGGAAGAAGAGTTGGCGGTCGATGGGAAGGGAGAAGTGGGTATCAAGCAAGGTAGGGAGAAGAGAAAGAAAGATGGGAGAAAAGGGAGAGAGAAGAATAGGAGGTTCACTTGTGGGTTTTCCAAAATCCCAATTTTTATTTCAAAATTCACTTCCTTCCTTGAATAAGTGGTGGGGGTGACTTTTTAAAGGCTTACAACCTAAACCAATAGAAACTTCTAAAAGTCATATCCTAAACTTCTAAATAATTAAAAGAGAAAAATAAGGGGATTCCTAGGGGCTGTTGTTCATCTCTCCTTGGGTCCACATCACGCTACTAAAAGGAGTGCTAAATCCCAATAGCAAACTCCCTAAACTACCCTTGGCCCTTGTGCCTTATTACATAAGAATACCCCTATCATAAAAACCCATTAAAACTTGGCACAAAAAGCCTTATTACATGGGTTAACTAAACACATAAAAAAACGTACCTCTCACACTAGAGCTTCCTAGGTCTTTTTAGTCTTGGGCTTAGGCTTCCACAGGGGATACCTCCGGTCCAACCATGCAAGTGATGTTGCATCATTATGTTAGGTGTTTAGGGGTGGGCTTCATATGCAATAAGGCCAATAATGCCAAGGGTTTTATTGGGTTTTTAGCTGAGGGAATACTTTTGTAATAAGGCTGAAAAGCCAAGGGTCTTTTGGGAAAAGAGGTCTAGTCTACGGTTCACTATTTTGGCTGTATTTGGAGTCCCAAAAGTGAACACAATCCGGCCCACTATAAGCTGGTCGATTGTCCCTTTGATCCTAAGTGTCTACTAGTTTTAAATTTTAGGAAACTCAATCATAGTAGTCCTAGTTTTTAGCAAATCTTGTGTCTTAAGTTAGGATTAGTTAGAAGTTTCTATATGTGACATATTGCTAAATATTTGAGTTTTGTAAGCCTATTTAATAGGCATCACATGACTGGAAAATTTAGTGAAGTTGAATTAAAGAATTTTGTGTTGGGTTTATTACTTCATCTCTTCTTCTACAATCTCTGCCCATCCTCCCACTACTCTATTCTTCTATTCCTAACTATATAAGCTGCTGGAAACCAGATTGAAAGAGCTGTAACAAGTATCCGTCAGCTGGAGATCCACGGATTGTTTAGGTTTTTATTATTCATTCTTAGCTTAATATGAATCTAAGATATCATCCTGAAATACCCTGTTGAAACCTAGTTTACCCGAGCATATCATTGCGTTGTTCATACCTTTAAAATCCAGATTTCTGGGTACATATAGCAGCAGAATTGCCCCCCTTTTCCTCCCCTTTCTTCTAGTTTTATTTTAGGGTTTTCCCCCCCTACAAATCCCCTTTCTAATCCCCAAAACTCTCCTTGACTCCCTACTGTTTTAGGGTTTTTCTTTTAGTGCCTTTCCAATCGGTAGAGTAGAGGAAATTAGAGAGCATAGATATCTTCATAGGATTAGAATGACGGAAGCTAAAGTAGTTTTGAAGAGGATGAAGATAAGAAAGGCGCTACCAGATGGTATCCTAATTGAGGTTTGAAAATGTATGGAGATGACTACTTATCATGATTAACTAAACTTTTTAACAAGATCATTAGAACTAAGAAATTGCCGGATGAGTGGAGGAAAAGTATTGTGGTTCCTATATACAAGAACAAGGGGATATTCAAAATTGCACCAACTATTGTCGGAGCAAGCGTCTATGCCCTACAATGAAACTATGGGAGAGAGTGATTGAGCATTGACCAAGACATGAAACTACAGTGTCTGAAAATCAGTTTGGATTTATACGCCTGGGAGATAAACAACTTAAGCTATTTTCCTACTTTGGCGATTGATGGAAAAGTATAGAGAAAAGGAGAAAGATCTTCACATGGTCTTTATTGACCTAGAAAAGGCATATGATAGAGTCCCAAGAGAGATCATTTGGTGGGTTTTGGATAAAAAGGGGTCCCAAGTAGATATGTTGATCTAGTTAAGGATATGTATGATGGAGCAATAACTAGTGCTAGGACAACTAGGGGAGAGGCAAGTGAGTTTGCGATCATAATAGGCTTTCACCAGGGGTTAGCATTGAGTCCATGCCTTCTTGCCTTAGTTATGGATAAGTTGACTTAAGTGTATATAGGAGGAGGTGCCTTGGTGTATGTTGTTTGCTGATGATGTTGTGTTGATTGATGAGACTTTTTTTTTGATAATTAACTGAACTTGATTAAAAAAGAAAAGAAAAAACAAGAATACAACAACAGGAGGGAAGACCCTACAAGCAACCCTCAGGAAGACAATTATCAGAAAAAACCGATTGGGAACTAACCCCCCAATTAGCTAGCTTATCAACTAACTCATTCTGACTCCTAACAACATGAGATAAAGAAACAGATAATAGAGACACAAGCTCCCGAATCTCATAGAGAATAAGAGCCAAACACCAAGAGCCTATATTTTCCCCTTTTCCCCAACTAATGACCACTGATGAGTCACCCTCCACTTCACAATCTTTTAACCCAAGATGCTTCAATTCCCTAAGACCCATCAGAAGGCTAGTAGCTTTAGCTTTGGTAGCATTACACTCCCCAGGGGCCCACAAAGAGCTCTAATAACATGATGATCATGATCCCGAATCACACAACCAAAACCAGCTTGACCCGGATTGCCTTTAGACGTGCCATCAAAGTTAAAGTTTAAGGCCTCCAAAAGGAGGGGGAACCCATGACAACAACTCTTTCCGACCCATTGGCAAAGCTCATCTTAAAGAGGACACCCAATCAAGCTGAATGAGGGAAAAAGGGATATCCCGAAATTCTTCTAGCACAGATAGCCAGCTACTCACCTCTCTCACAATGGAGTCAATTAATTCACCCTTGGAATTGACTTTTCCTTCAAAGAGCCTTATATTTCTTTCCGTTTAGACACCCCACATCACCCATACACAACACTATCCTAGAACAGCTTAGTGCCAATCCCTTGCCCACCCCCATACCACTAGCAAACAAAGGCTTTAATGTCCTCCGGCTTAATGTGATATCGATCCATCTTGGAAAAGAAATGGTTCCAAATAGACGTCGTAAAGCTGCAATGAATGACAATATGCTTGGATGATTCACCCTCTTTCATACACAAAATGCACCAATGAGGGGACAGGGCCATATTGGGTCTTCTTCTCTGGAGCACATCCATGGTATTAGTGCGATTAAGAACTAAAGACCACATGAAAGCTTTTACCCTAGGAGGGACCTTAGATTTCCAAACTCTCTTGATAAGGAAAGTCATATCATAGTTTAAGGGATCAAAGCATTAAAGAAGGATTTATATGAGAAAACCCCAGAGGACTCAAGGATCCAAACCGTCTTGTCAGGAGAGGATTTTGAAATGAACACATTTTTCAAGTTAGACACCAATGGGCCAAGGAGATCTATCTCCCAATCAAACAAATCCCTTTTAAATGTTAGGTTTCAGGAATGACCACTCATGGAAGGAGAAAGAACATCAACAATAACCGCATCTTTATGATTAGATAATCTAAAGAGCCTTGGTTGAGCAAGAGATAAACATTGGTTCCCCCACCAAATATCATTTCAGAAACTAAGCAATAGCTTATTTCCCACTACTAACAGGATATAAGGGAGGAAAAAAGGGTAGAGATTGATAATGTGTCTCCACAACCAAGACATGGATGGGGATACACAACGAGAGCTATCCCACCTATTTGGGTCCATCCCATATTTGTTCTAAATAATGGATTGCCAAAGACTGTCATTCTCCACAAAAAAACCTCCAAAGCCATTTGCCAACAACACCGAGTTTCTTTTCTTAAGGTGACCAATACCTAATCCACCATAATCCTTTGGTCTAAGACATCTTCCCATTTTACCAAGAGATCCTTCCCTGCCTTTCCTCCTTCCCAAAGGAAATCCCGCTGCAAAGCCAACTACACTTTCCTGGGCATTTTAAACAAAGATATAATAAATAGGGACATTTGGCATAGTTGGCTTAATTAAAGTAATTCCCCCCCACCCACCTAGGGATATATAAGACTTCTTCCAACAAGTCAGCTTCTTTTGAACTCTTTCCACCACAAGGTCCTAAAAAGAGACGGTTCTCGAATTGCTCCCAAGCGACATACCCAAATATTTTAGAGGCCACGAGTCCACTTTACAACCAAAATTTTCAGCATATGAAAATAGGACCATATCATTTATCCCAATGTCAGCCAGACTAGATTTGGCAATATTAACTTTGTGCCCTGAGATGCATTCATAGACCTTGGAAATGAGCTTTAGGTTTGAAACTTGTTCCATACTTGCATCCACAAAGCCAATTGTATCATCTGCAAACTGTAAATGAGAGATTAAGGGTCCATTACGGCTTGCTTCAAAACTCTTAATAAGACCATTTTCTACTGCTTTTCCATCAAACACTAAACCCATCTGCTACCAGCGTAAACAGGAATGGGGACAGAGGATCCCCTTGTCTTTACCCTTGAGAGGAAGGGAAGAAACCTTTAGAAACCCCATTAATCATTACAAAGAAGTGGGGGTGATCAAGACATCCCATAATCCATTGGATCCATCGAGTCCCAAAGTCTTTTTTGTCCATAATCCACCATATAAAGCTCTAATCCATCCTATCATAAGCCTTTTCTAGGTCAATTTTACACACCAAACCCTTCTCTTTTGATCTTTTCCTACCATCAACAAACTCATTATCTACAAGAATACCATAAGTTATTTCCCTCCCTTTCACAAAAGCACCCTAAGAATTTGACACCAACCCTTCCATCGCATCCCTCATTCTTGTGGATAAAACATTGACAATAATTTTATACAAGCTGCTCACAAGACTTATCGGCCGAAGTCAGAGAATTTATTGACATCTTTCTTCAGAACCAAGACAATGAAAGTAGCATTAATACTCTTATTTATAGTGCCCCTATCATAGAATTCTTTGAAAACTTCCATAAGGTCCTCTTTAACAATTTCCCAACATTCTTGATAAAAAAGAGGAGAAACCATCTGGCCCAGGGATTTATCTTTGTCAATGCTAAAGACAACCTCCTTAACCTCCTCCTCTGAGAACACCTGTTCCAAGTTAGAAGCCCCAACATCCTCTAGAAGAGTAGCAAAAAGATAATCAATCAATGGTCTATCCAAACCATCTTTAGCATAAAGACTAGAAAAGAATGCTATAGCTACATCCTTGATTTTCTCCTCATTATCAACCTACCCCTTGAATATTCATTTTTGAGATCAAGCTTCTTCTTTTCTTTCCACTAGCAATTTTGTGAAAGAAGCGAGTATTGTTGTCACCTTCTTTAAGCCATTTGTACTTAGCTTTTTTACTTCCAATGAAGCTCTTCCCCACATAACAACACATCCATTTCCCTAGCAAAGCATTTTTCCTAGCCATAGCTTCCTCCTCCATAACACCACTATCCTCCACCCTCCTATCAATAACTCGAATTTCCTCCCAGTTTTTTTGCTTATGATCATGAATTTTCCCGAATATATTATTGTTTCACTCTTTCAGATTTTTCTTTACATATTGGAGCCTTCACATAAAACAAAAACCTTTCCACCCAAACACTTTGCACTCATTCCACCATAGCTTGACACAATCTTTGAAGGATGGGTATAAAGTCCACGTATTTTCGAACCTAAAAAGGAGAGGCCCAAAATTTCTTAGGGATGTAGAGAGAAGGATTGGCCAGTGATCTGAAGTCAGTTTTGGCAAATTTTCCTATACAAAATGGGGGTACAAATCCTCCCAGCTATTAGACACCCGAAATCTATCCAACAGACGCAATGTCAGATTTTTCTAACCATTTGTCTAGGTGTATTTGGCATTAGATAAGCTACAATCCCTCAAAGACTGGAGGTGGATAAGCTCTTTGAAGTCCCTCATATTCCTATTCATAACCCCCACAAGAAGTTTCTCATGAACAAATTTGATCACATTAAAATCTCCTCCCACCACCCAAGGACTGGACCAAGCAGATCTAATATTTTCCAATTCCTCCCACATAGCATTCCTATTTTTAGCAATAGAAGGCCCACAAACTCCTATAAAAAGCAATTCCATCCCAAGGGAAACAACCTCCATTCGAATGGAGATGGAAAAAACCACCATCCACACCTCTTTCAGTGATAACATTAGGGTTCCAAGCCATAAGGATACCACCAGATGTACCAATAGCAGGAAGAGCGCACCATTCCGAAGTAGCACTACCAACAGCATTATGAACCAATTTATCCCCCAACATCTCCTTTTTGGTTTCTTGCAACACAATCAAGTCCGGCCTAAATTTTCCCATGCATTCGTGTACCTTTCTTCTCTCATTAACACCTCCCAACCCTTTAACATTCCAAGAGATAATCTTCACGAGTCAACAATATTCTTGCCCCTGCCATTTCTCCTGCTTCCACCAAAAACACTGCCTGTCACATTTACATTCATATCCCAAGCCAAGTTTTTTAATTCCCGTTTCCCCTTCCCATATTTAGCACTTTTTCTCTCTTGCCCAATATCCTCCCAATCCATATAACCCGACAATTTCACCACTGCCCCATTTTTGTCCATCACCGTCAACGCCATTTTACCAACCATTTGATCAATATCCCTTTTCCATTTACCATAGCCTACATCACCCATCTTCCCAGGAGTTACCCTATCACCATTTCCCGGAGTACAGTTTTGGCAATCCATATTCTGAACCTGAGATTTATGAGATTCACCACAAACAACAGGAGAGGGGAAAAGAGGAGTAACAATAATAGGAGTGTGAGGAAAAGACGACTGGACAAAGGAATTTGGAGAAGAACTTTTAGACAAGTCTTCAGAAGTACCTGGTATACTAGAAGAAACATGAGAGTTATACTTCAGACAAAGTCCCTCTTTTGAGCAAATCTTTCTACTGCAGTCTTCATGATTGCATACTGAAGGTGAAGAATGATGCTCCATCTGTGATCAGTCAGGTTGACTCTCTTTCGTAGCTTCTGTGCCCATAGACACAGGAGTGTTACATAATCAACAAGACGTGTCTCCCCCCCCCCTCCCGTGGAGTGAAGAAGGTCTGCAATTCCACCCCCATTCTGTCACAGCACATTTCCTCCTCTGTAAAATACTCGTCGTCAGTCATCATCTTGTATCTCCCTTTGTCCATGCTCGATTTGCCAAACCTAAGGTTGCCTAGCCCCAAAAGGTCACTAACAGTACTGTAGGAATCGTATGATTCATCCTCAAAAGAGGGAGGGGTAGCAACCTGTGGCAGGAAAGAAAGAATAGGTGTATCGACTTCCGCAACATCATTATCCTAGGTTGATGTAGTAGCCTGACTTTCTGAAAGAAGTGATCCATCACCCTCATTGCATAGTTCATAGGGCTTATTCATATGACCCTGATCACTTCTCCTTGCAACAACCTGCACATCCTCCTTTGTCTGGGAGTTGTCATGGCTGTTCGCATGATGATGAATATTCGAACCTTGGCCTTCCTTCCCAGTTGAGTCATTAATCTCGCCGCTAGGCATCCATTCCTCTTCCAAAGCTTCCTCCACCCCTCTCCTGTAGGAATTCCACCAATCTTTCTCCCCAGAAGAGATCAAATTTCACTTACGGAATCTCCCTGCAATGACAACGACCTAAAAGGGAAATTAATAACCCCTTTGGTTCGCATCAGGTTGTCCAAAGGTTCTAATTGGCTCGCCCTTGCCTCCGGTCTTGTTAACCCAACGTTATGACCCTTAGGAACCCACTTCCAATAGGCAGTGGGTTTGGAATTGATGGTCTTACCCTTAGCCTGATTACTGTCCGATGGCTTTGGGGGAGATCCCACTTCAAAATTCGAATTTTGAAAAACTTTGTCCACTAAACCACGTGTTGACAACTCCATACCAACTTGCTTCATCCCCAACGTCAATTCCATCCCTCCTTTATCAACGTGACCTTTGGATGCAATTTCTATTGAATGGTTTGGATTAGACGAAATCAACGGATCTCTATTTGCTAGAGGGTCATCCCTAACCTCCAAATTAGGGTTTCTCCTGAGAGACGAAACACCCCTGTCAGTGGCAACCTCTTGGAACATGCATACCAGAGATTTGACTTCTACGACCAGCAATATTGACTCTAACCCCTTTTTCAAGCATAAGGTTCTAGGGATTTCAGCAATCAATTCAACCTCCACTTTCAATCTCACAGCGGAAATAATTAGTTTGTGTTTTGAACAGCTATCCACCTCCAACAATCGACCACAACTTTCACCTATTGCTTTAAACACCTAAGGATTCCACTCAGACAATGGGAGCCCCCAAATACGAAGCCAACGTTTTCCTTTAATTGCTTGGGCTGGGATCAGAGTCATCGATGGGTTCATTTCTGAAATGTAAAAACCTCTTTGCCAATTCAGATATGGCCAATGCCAATGATTGCCCTGTAATCACTTTCATTATATGCAGCAAACAATGCCCGATTCAAAGGATATCCCGTGGGTAGCATAACATATTCTTCCTCTTCCCAGCTACGAAAATGATGAGAGATAACATGACCCACAGATTTCCACAGTACACTAACTCCCCACTCATCGCAGACAACAATATTATTCCAAGTCTTCTGCCCTCTAGGGGTTTGACCCTAAGGGGGTTTGAAGCTAATGCAGGGTTCAGCACCTGGATATCATTTTGAAATATGATATCACGGTTTGGTACCTTCGGTAGGAGCACCTCCATCATCTGTCTCAACACCTATTTCAAAATTTCCCATCTGGACATTCCTTCTCCTTCAGGCATGATGATGAAAGGGTTACAGACTCCAGGCTTCCATTCACACGATGTAATGAATCTACCAAAATCATTGTCTTGCCTGGAAAGAAAAAGGGATCCCCCTTTGAATCCAATAGTTTTCTATAGATCATCAGAGGCATTCGTATCACAGACGAGACCAACAAACTCCAAAACCTTAGCAAAAACTGGACAGGAAATCCAATCTTATGAGGCCTTCCTTTTCCCCTTTCCACAATTTTAAACATGCCATCATCAGCCAATAGTTCAAACGATTTAACCTCCACCCAGCAGAATCTCCAAATCTGATTTACCTTCGTATTCTTCATCTTGTCTTCATGGCAGTGAACTTAGCATTCTTTTATTAGTGTTTGTAAATTACCTACCGACCTTGCGGCACTTAGATATAACTTTCCTTTACTGTTTCTTGTTGATTGATGAGACTAAAGAGGGGGTAAATACCAAGTTAGAACTATGGAGGGATGTTTTAGAAGCAAATGGTTTTAGGATAAGCCGGACTAAAACAGAAGATATGGAATGCAAGTTTAGCCAAAATAGGAGTAGAAATGAGGGAGTAGTTAGAATTAATAACCAAGAGATACCTCGGAGTGACCATTTTCGTTTTCTTAGTTCAATCATGCACAAAGAGGGAGATATTATAGATGATGTTGCCCATAGAATTAGAGCGGGATGGTTGAAGTGGAGAGGTGCTTCTGGAGCGTTGTGTGATAAATGAATACCGCTTAAATTGAAGTGAAAATTTTATGAGACAGATACAAGATCAGCCATGTTTTATGGAGCGGAATGTTGGACAGCCTACAAACAACACGTACATAAAATGACTGTGGCTGAAAAGAGGACGTTGAGATGGATGAGTGTCAAGACTAGAAAGGATAAAAGTAGGAATGAATCCATTTGTGAGAGCTTAGGTGTAGCACCATTGCACCAATAGGTGATAAAATTTGGGAAAGTTGATTGAGATGGTTTGGTCATGTGCAATGAAGACCAATGACTGCACCAGTGAAGAGTGACATGATGCAAGTTGAAGGTGCTAGAAGGACTAGAGCAAGGCCAAAATTGACCTAGGTTGAAGTAGTAAGGAGAGACATGGCAGCTTGTAATTTAATGGCAGATATGGTCCTAATAAAGGAGAATGGTAGGACAGGATTCGTGTAGCTAACCCCAAATAGTTGGGATAAGGCTATTTCTTCTTGTTGTTAGATCATTGTCGGACCAAGCGATCCACACATCGTCCAATCCAGGGTTGGATCGGCCGATCTGATCCAATCTCAGTTTGGTTTTGGGCCCAAACGATCTGAGTCATCAATCCAAGTTTTTGAACCATGGTCAGAAGAAGAACTTAAGCAGTTGGACCCTGTTATCTATCAACAATATATACTAATATACTAAATAATAAAGAAAATAAGCAACATAACCTAACGTCCAACAGGCCCCTATTGTTGACCAACTATAGTGTATAACCATACACCATAGTAGGATGCTCCTGCATCAATTCCCTTGGGCTAGAGGGAACTCGGCTCTAACGAGAACACACAGTATTAGGGGTACTTGTGTCATTTTGTTTTATTTTTAAATTCAGTCATTTGATCGTCATGTGATATGAGATTGCTATTAGGATTGTGTAGCCTTATATAAGAGTAGTCTTTGTTACTAAAATACTAAGAGAGTTTTTTACAGCAAAATTGAAGTTTTTGTTTTGGCCGTACAATCCAGCAACGTACACCCTTGGTATTTCAATTTCAAGCCTTCTTCTCTTCCATAATCTCTAAAAAAAAATTCTAGATTCCTTTGTTTGGTCCTTGCTTTTGCTGCGTAACATCCCTCTCAGGGATAGGTTTCCTAATCTATGAGTTGAGTTTGGATAAACAAGATTTTGTTGCCTTCCAATATGATTCTAGAATGGGTTTAGAATTATTAAAAAAACGATTCTAGTATGGGTTTAGGGGCTTGGTCCTTGCAAATTAGACGGAATCTAAACGATTGGGAGATGGAGGATTATGTGAGGTTTTTTTTTTCTTTTTCCGATAAGTGGATTATGTGAGGTTGTCAGTTAGGTTACATGAATAGAGCTCCCTCATGTTGGCTGTTTCAAACTTAATTTTGATGGTACTTCCAAAGGCAATCCGAGTAAAGCGGAATTTGGTTGTGTGCTTCGAGATCATGACCACAATGTTATTTGAGTTACCTGTGGGCCTTTGGGGGTTTGCAATGCTATCAAAGCTTAAGCTATTAGCCTCTTGATGGGATTAAGGGAGTTAAATCGCCTTGGGCTAACAGGATACGAGATGTAAGGTGATTCGGTAGTGGTTATCAATTGGGGCATGGGAAATTGTATTGGGTCTTGGGATCTAGCTCCTGTCATTTATGAGATTAGGGAGCTTATTCATTTTTTGGTCCCATGTTGATAGGAGTCGGAATGAGTTGGCTGAGAAGCTAGCTAATTGGGAGAGTTAATTCCCTATCGGCCTATTTGGGAAATTGCCTTCCTAAAGGCTGCTTGTAGGGTGTTTCCCCCTATTTTTGTATCCTATTTTTTCCTCTTTCTTTCTTAATAAAATTAGTAAATTATAAAATTAAAAAGCCCCTGAGCCGCAAGAAAAAGTGAGGTTGTGGATTCTAGACAGAAAGGGTTGATTTTCAGTCAAATCCTTTTATTTGGTTATAGATGTTTCATTGGGGGACTCTTTCCCTTACAAGGTGGTATGGAAGTCTAGTTTCCCTTCCAAGGCAGCATTCTTTGTTTGGAATTCTTCTGTGGGAAAAATTCTTTCGCTAGATTATTTGGATTGAATTAGGTGGAATCTGGCCAACAAGTGTTTGTTGTGTTTCAAGGAAAAAGAATCAATATTATCTTTTCATTCATTTATGGGTTACCGTTCGAGTATGGCATTATTTCCTTTTTTGCATGGGAATCAAGTGGATATTTCCATTGAATTTTGTAGATCTAATCTTTAGGTGGAAGATTTGGCGTTTGGGAGGGGGCTAAAATTGTTTGGGGTCTTCTCCCAAGAGCCATTTGGTAGGGCATTTGAAAGGAAAAGAATAGTAAAGTTTTTGACAGCAATGAGAGGACCCATGAGAGGGTTTGTATGCTAGTGCATAGTTTATTGTTCGAGTGGTTTTTGGTTTGGTAGGATTTAGAGGAGTGCTATTGGTATTCCTTTGTGATATAGGTTTATCCTTTAGGATCTTCTTTAGGGGCCTTGTTCGTCTTTTATTTCCTATTTCTTTGTTGTTTTTGTTTTCAGTTCAGCCTCAGTAGATCTATGTTCTTTGTTTTTGTTCGTGTTTCCTTTTTAATTAATCTATCAATCTTCACAAAATAAATAATTACTCTGAAGGTCATTAAGGAATATTGCGTAGTGGAAGGACATACTGTAATATATATGTAAGGAAGGGCCTCAATGCTATTAGTTATCTCTGGGATTCAGTTACAATATGTTATAGGCATAATTGCAATTAGTGGTGTGCCAATATATAATTATTGAACGTTACATAATGTCCTTAGTTTGATTGTAATTAGGGAAATTGGGCCCCAAAACCTAGAGAAAAGATTCCTACTAGGATCCCACACCCCATAGATCTCTTTGCGATGTAGGATTAAAATCTTTGATACCAAATTGTTGTAGGACCAAAGCTCTAATTTGGTGATTTAATAGAGAAATCTTCAATCAAAAGAGAATAAAAGAAAACAAAGAATAGAGAAAGAGAAAAAATATTAATGGAGTCACACCTAGGGTTGGAAACATCGCCTTCAAGATTTTGGAGTCACATTATAGAACAAAGCAAATGTAGCCTCGAATTCATCAACAATCAATTTATCATTCCATTCATTCTAAGTTACAAAGCATACATATAGACTTTTACACATTTAGCTTTTCAATTCTCACTCTAATTAGACTTCCTAAAAAGTAAAACTATAAAATAATTAAATCTCGTCACAAAATGATACCCTTCCAGTATTTTAGCCATAATTTTTGCAAATCACATCGGATTCTCAAGATCTTGGTCTTGTTGGAAAGGTAATTGAATAACCTTTCAAATGACACCAAAACCAACCCAAATGTGTAAGTTTTAACCTCCCAAAATAAGACCTAAAGAAAAGTGACGGAAATAGATCTTTTACTTTCTTTAAAATGAGTAAAACCTATTCTGTTTAGAAATAAATAAAATCCTTAACTGATTGACAAGAATGAATCTAGATTAACCTAAAATTAACAAAATAAAAAATCTGTTGTACAAAAATACTAAACCCAAAATATCCCTACATGGTCCATCAAATTTGAATGTGGGCTGTTTCTTGTTCTGTATCACTTCGACTTCTCGAAAACCTTATAGAAATAAGGTGTACCCACATTCAGAAAGGGACCTGCGGTTTTTATGGGCATAGGAGAATTGTGGAGAGCTCTAGGGCAGGTTTCAATTGTGAGGAAACCGGGTCAGATATTGGATCTGGTTTAGCGATTGCGGTATTTTTCTTTAATGTATATTGATTTAAATCCTAAAATATGGTGATCATGGGTGGATCAAAGTAAACCTTGTGGTACTCTTAAATACCCATATGCATGTTAGTATGATTTTAATTATCATTTGATTCATTATTCCGAAATGCTGTAAAGGTTATAGAATTGGACATTAGACATCTGTCCAACCTTAGAGAAGTTTACGACTTGGATTTTGAAATTGTTGTTTAACTAGGCAATTTTGTTGGAGCTTTTGGATTCATTAAATGTTAACATGATGGTATAATTATTAGAAACTTGAGGTTTGTGGGTTTTATCCTAGCTTACCTATCAAGAAGAAAACGGTGTCATTAAAACTGGTGCAAATTAGAAGAATCATGGGGAAATTTGACAAAATGAATGAAATGGTCACTGGAGCCTACTGCTGCATATCAAATTCGTTTGTATGTGCTTATATGTAACAGTTAAAATATGCTTTTGTGTATGATATCCAACGGTGACTGTTTGTAGGTATTGTATGCGTTGGGGTCCATCATCTCCCACTAAAAAGTTACGTGAGTATGCTTGGAAAAGACTTTATATTCAGGTACTTTCTAATTTTAATTTAGTTTTTCTTGATATTCAACAATAATTGTAGAATAAGAAAAACCAAAATAATGTTCTGTTCAGGATGTACCATTCGCCCATCCTGGATAGAACATTATTCCTCTAAGAAAAACTACTGATGTGTAAATAGTAAACCATGCTTATCTGAAATTAAACAACTGTCACCTGTAGAAACAACTTGTTTAGAATTGAACGATAGTAACTAGTAGTTATAATCATTTTTTGGGACCTTATCAGGCTGGCTTATTATATTCTATTTGATGCATTTGACATCTACATTGGTATTATGTTACCCTTGTACTGAGCAATATTTTATTGCAGCGTGATGAAGAGGACATGGTCGAATTTGTTAGGAACACTCCGTCTGAGTTCAAAGAGTATTATATTCAAATGCAGGCAGCCAAAAGAAGCCAAGCACCACTTCCTTCACAAGTAAAAAAGGGTTTAGACGCTTGCTTGGAGATCTTCCTGCTTATGTACCAGCATAATAAATGTTCAGATCAGTGTGGGAGGAGGGGAGGGAGCTTTTCATTGTCTCTTTTGTAGACCTGGCACATCAGGGGCTTGAATTCCTCTACTAAATTGTTTCCACCAACAAGAGTTGATAGGATCCTAAGGCTCTTTTTATATTATTATTATAAAAAGGCTCTATTTTGATACCATTTTCTATTGACAGTGATATTCCAAAACATGTTTTTGTAAAATGGATTTTCTGAAAACTCTTCATTTGAAGAAATTGTTTACATTGTCAGAAAATGCGTTTTTGATCAAGTCTGTGTGGAACAGTTATTTGTTTTCTTTTTATTTCTTTGTTTTTTCATTTTTTTTACAGGATAAGAAAATTTATGTTTATAACAAAAAAAGGACTTCCAACAGTTTCAATTGATTACATTTTAACTGGAAAAGTAAAATATCAATCAAATTGTGTTGTGTGTGTTTTCTTCCCTGAAATAGATATGTAATCACTATTTCTACCCCACAAAATTGAGTTATTTTTCCCACAACAGAAACAAGTGTGCTGGCATCCAGACATGTCTAACCATTTGATTGAAGGTCCTAAATCTTGGGTTCACTATTGGCACCCATTTCAGTCATTAAAATACTGGAAGTCTGTATAAGACTCAGCCAAAATTTGTTGGATTTCAAAATGTCAAAACCTCAATGATAGCTTAAAAATAATATGATATGGCATCCATCAAAAAAATGTATATGATATAGCGAAATCTTGATTTTTCATCAAAGTTTGAAGCTTATTTGGAGTAAATACTTTTTAAGAACTCTTCAATACTTTTGTGACTGTCCAATGGAGAATGATGGATTGTAATGTAAAGATTTAGTTTGATTGTTGGCTTAGGGATTTTTTTTGTAGGAACTATTGATTGGTCCCAAACCCTGCATCTGTGCCATGTGTGGCGGAGGCAGGGAGGAGACTTCTTTCTATCTTCCCATCCTGATGTGTCCCTTGATAACACTTGATGGAGGCCTTCTTGAGTTGTTGTTTTTACATGTGAAGGTGAACGATGATCACATAATTCTCGACAAAACAGTGGCTGATCAAGTGTCTACATGGAAAAGCAGCAGAGGCTTGACTGATGAGGTAGTTGCTGACCATGCTTGCTCTGGAGAAACATGTTCTTACTACCAAATTGAAGATGTTTTTGTGTGTGAGAAAACTGGATGTGTTCACGGTAGGATTTACTTCTCACCATGAGATAATTTAACCAGGCAACCCATAATATATGTATATGGAGTTTGGTCTTGTGTGTTTATTATTTTTGTGATTTTTTCCTTTTCTGTAGTATGCGATGATACATGCAGAGAAGTTGTTCTGGATGCCAGCAATGAGCTTTTGGTTTGTACAATTTCTGGGCACTGTTTTGATAGAATGCTTTCACCTGCAGAAATGGAACTAGATGCAGTGAGTTAACTCTCTTCTATCCTACTTTTGTTTCTCACTTGTTCTTTCTGCACTTTCTTTTACATGTTCTGAGTGCAATACTGCTACTACCTGCTGTAAAACTTTTAAGGTAGGCAATAAGGCACCTAGGAAACCCTAGGAGAGCTGCTCCCCTGTGCAAGAAGGTGCACATCTAGGTGAGAAAGATACCTTTAATAAATGCGTAAGACCCAGGGGTAACAATATTGTTAAAGGTAATGTTCATGACCAAACAACCTCAGGTGGGATTGTTAATGGATCAGAATGGATTAGGGATTTTATTTTGTCTATATCCATTAATGACCCATTAACAAAGGCCCAAGTTTGCAACAAATCATAACCATTGGTTGGGGGATACTTTTTTCGCATACCTATTGATGGCTCCTTACTACAAAGGTGAATGCTGGGCAAACTGAAATAATCTGGGGCATGGGAATGCTTCTGCAAGTTGGAATAATCTGGGGTGTAGAAATCTCTGCGAATAAAAAATAATCCAAGACAGGGAATATTTGGAAAAACAACTTGTGCAGGGGTTATTTTAGAAATACATCGAAACAATAGGAAGAGGGTGGGCCTTGGCGCATCAGTAAGGTTGCTCCATTGTGACCTGGGCGTCATGGGTTCGAGTCACGGAAACAGCCTCTCTGCTTGCAGGGGTAGGGCTGCGTGCATCTGACCCTCCCCAGACCCCACAGCGGCGGGAGCCTTGTGCACTGGGACTGCCCCTTTATTGAAACAGTAG
>JAOXJP010132764.1:0-13557 GCA_025762735.1 Platanus orientalis | reverse complement strand
AGAGTGCGTAATCATGCTTAGCATAGATTGAAATTTTCATAATTTTTATAATATTTCGAAGCATTCTAGTGAAATTTCTATTAATCCTCATGACGAATAATCCATCAAAATCGAAATTTTGAACCTTGGATAGGTCTAGAGTTCAAACCTGCATCTCAACATTTTTTTTTTAATAATTCGAGGGCTGGCTTGAAACCCGGTCCGAGGCCAGATCAATTAATGAAGGCCAAGCCCGAACCCACCCCTACGGGCCCAAACCCCAGCCCGAACCCGGTCTATAATTTGAGGATGCCCACCCCTATCAGGAACACTAAGAACCTATACAATACAAATCTAAAGTAAAACACGTAGGATCCTATGCAAAATAGTGGTTAAATGCCTTTAAAAGCATTATAAAGTTCACAAAAAAATCATAAATTAACCATTTACTTTTAGAAAAAAAAATCTCATTTTCAAAACTCTTGGTTTTCCTTTAAAACATGGTTATTTTCTTTATAAAAAAAACAATGAAGATCTTGTAAAATGGATTTAAAACCGAGATTATAGCACTCTAAGATCCTAAGAAAATGCAAAACAAAATGTGAATCCCTTGTGTCTTTATAGATTCAATTCATCTTTTCAAAAGCATTGTTTTAAAATCCAAAACAAAACAATCACAATCTTTTTAAAAATGAGATGAGCAGGGATCTAAAAACATATGGAATGGAAACAAAACAAAGGTTACTAGTGTTCTTATCTTTTTACTTATAGATTCGTTTTTAAGCTTCAAACTCTTCAAAAGTTTTAAAATACCTTGCAAGACCTAGCTTTTTCTCTTTAATTTTCTTCCTCTTGCTCCTTGTTTTGATTTTTGTGTTTTTGTGTAGGATTAGGTCGAGAACTATCCCTTATATAGACCTTAGAAGAGTCTCACTTCATTTAGAATTTTTCAAAACCAAAAACCATGAAAAAAATGTAGAGAATAAACAAGTTTCAGTGTTTTTTCTTAGCAATGATCGGTCACTGGTCATCAATGATCTATCATTTCGAGAGTTTTTTTTTTCTTAGCTTTGCACACCCTGTATTAAATTGATCATTACTTTCTTATTCAGACTTTGATTTGCTTGATGTTTGTTTCGTTGGAAACTAGACCTCAAGACCTTTCCAATGACATTAATTCTGACCACTAGTTCTTTCTACATTTTTACTAGTGTACCTCTAAATGTACTTCAAATCAGTTGGTCTATCAACATAGACACCTTATGGAAAGATGATCATAACTTCCTCTAGGAAACTCCTATTTGTTCACCATTTATGGCATCAAAAAGTAGATTTCAAGAGCTTTCTAATGCTATATAATTTTCTACCTAATTAGTTATGAGTTGTTGTAGGTTTAACTTTAAAGTTATCACAAATCTATTGTCTGGTACAACTTCAGTACTTGTCAAGTCTATGACTTATTTTTACCTTTTTTTTTCTTTCTATTTTTAACCCAACTTTCTCACTCACCTATGTGTGTTAAAATATCACTAATAAAATAAAAATTTACAACACTTAAAAGGCCAAAACAATTTCATCATCATTATGCATTAATGAACCTATTGTGTGCATGCAAACATATGTGGGGTGTTACAACTATAACAATAAAATTTTCTCTTTAGCCTCTCAATAGGATTCTTCTTGCCTTTGACAAGCTTCTTGAATTCTTTTGTTGTTTGGTGTGAAGCGGCCTTTAGGTTTGGCTTTTGTTTCTAACTTCTTGTCATTGTTTCTAGCTAGCTCTTTGACTCGCAAATGGTGAATTAGGATATCCAGTTCCATGTCATCTCTTTTGTATATTAGTTTGGTCTTGTATTTTTGCTAAGATGGATGTAGCTTGGAAATCAATATATTGACATGGAAGACAGGATCTAGATCTATCCCTACAACAATGATAACATCAATAATTTTCTAGAACACCTTGGCTTGTTCCAAAATAAATTTTTATCCACCATCTTAAGCTCTTCATAGTACTGAACATGGAATTTCTCATTACTCGCAGCTTCACCTCTGTAGACATCACATCTTTCCACAATTACTTTATATTTTTATTCTTCTTCACAAATTGGTTGAAGAAAATATTAGAAACTGTCTCAAGAATAAAGTGGCGACACTTGTAATTAGTGTCCCTCCAATCTATGTTGGTTTTAAGGGCAGCGTCAATTTCTTATTTTGTTACCTCATACTCAGAAGGAATTAGTGGTGGTTCTTCAGTCAACACGTAACGGACATCACGGTGTCTCAAAGTGTATTCCATCTTTTCTTCCCATTTTTTAAAATTTTCACCATTGAATTAGATTTATTCAAAATGATGAATCCCGGATTGGCTCATGGGAGTAGACATATCTTAAAATTGTTAGTTTTGCGGTGATAGGAAACTCAACAATGATGGAATAATTAAAAATCATTTTTCAAATTAGTTGTGGATGAGAATTAGTCATGGACCACACTAGTTTAGTCACATGTCTAGGTTTAGTTGGAGATGACACTATCAATTGCGGGCATAGTTCAATCGTGAGCAATGTTCAATTACAACTAAGTGTAGACAATTGCAAGTTATGGGTCACCAATAACTCACAGGATTGGTACAGTCATAACACGCGATATTAGTTGTGGTTTCAATTTATAGATTGCAATTTTCTGATTGTGTCTTCTTCAATTTAGAGTTTAGTTAACCGATTCATTCATCTAAGCATAAAAGATGTCATTATCACATTTCTTGAAGATAGTCGAAGACTCCCAATAACGTGCTAGGGATAATGGTCAAGCTAATTTCGAGATATAATTTAGCTCTGGTAGAACTCTTGTCTCTCTAGGGTTTCGCACTCTCTAGCAAAGATGAATGAAATCTCACTGTTGTTCTTAAACTCCAAAAGTCTAGGGTATGATTTTATAAAAATAACGGCACTGTAAAGTAGTTTTCTCAAATTAGATCAATCAAGAAATCAACGTGAGTTCCTACAATGAGAATACAAGATCTCAAGAGGAAGTTACTAGTGTTTAAATCAAGTGATCTCCTTCAATAGAGTGCGATTTCAATATGAGTCTTGGATCAAGAACTTCTGACTATATGCTTTTCAAAAGAAGACAACCAAGTTCAAGATCCACATGCACAAGGAGAAGAGAGAAAACGAGATCAAAAAGATGACGATCATAAGTAGTATCGCATTTCCTTCTTCTTCTTCTACTTCAAAGAAAACTCTTTGATATACGCAACATCTTTCTTCCTCTTCTTTTCTTAAAGAAAACCCTATAGCCATCACAATCACACATCAAAAACACTCTAAAAAATCATATTTTTTTCTTTGGATTTATGAGATATTTATTGTGAGAAATTTAAACTTATGATGCAACCCTCATTGATGTAAAGAGAAAAAGAGAGAGAGAGAGAGAGAGAGGGGAGTGTGGCAAGTTAGCCCTTTCCTACACATCTCTAAGAGAGGAAAGTGGGAGTTGGCTTGATTGCCACTTCTCAATTAGATTTTATTTCTATAATTAAAATACCTCAACAGTATCCTAAGTATAGCTGGGACAAGGGTGTTTGTTGTTGTTGTTGTTATTGTAGTATGCTAAGTATCCATTTATCTGGGCATGTGTTTTAAATTAGTACATAATAGGTAAAACAAAATTTCAAAGATAATTCTTAAAATACCCTCATTTTCTACATTCTCTCCCTAAAATGTTTGCGTTAGAATTGGTGAGAACAAAATCTATAAGTGTGGTGAATTGACTCCCCCCCTCCACCTCGGCCCTCATGTGTCATAGAGGGGGCGTCACAGAGGATATCAGGCCCCTTGTAAGTCCTCCTACAGCAACCGTCTTACTGCATGAGACATCATCACGAGGTACCAATTGGGGTGATATCGTATGCGCCATGCCCCCTGATGGAACACTGGGGGGGTGAAATCAATTCACTTTTTGGAGGTTTTTGATTCCCCCTCTTGAGTGTCCCATCAGGGGGTGTCGCAGTTGATATCAGATCGTACCAATTGTAACAACCTATGGAAAATTAATTTATTTATAACCTGTTTGACATCTACCTGTAATGTAATCATTTCATTTGAAATTCTCGAGGCTCTTACATCCACCATGAGGTGATGATTTGAAATGAACAAATTCAAATTTATAGCCATGGTCCTTGCCAGCTCTTCTTCATGATATCATAGCAGTTTCCAGAAATTCTAGTTATGTAATATTGTCTATGTTAACCGTATTGCAAACTTTTGTGTTCATACGAAGGCTCAAGATGCACTCCATCTTCTCCGTAAAGAAAGAGGTGGAATTCGCTAGTACCTCTCGAGTTGGGATTAGGTACGAAAATTTTTTTTTCCTGATATATTAGGATGATATCGGGGCTGAGTATCAGTACTTAAAAGTGATTTTCACTTTTTTTTTTTGTTTTGGGAGGTGGGGGGGGGAGTTGCACCGATGTGTCCACCCCCTAATGCCATCCTAAAACATTAGGAAAAGCAGATTTCCATATATAATCTTTTCCGAGCTACAAAAGCCTGGAAACTCAAATGAAATGATTACATTACAAGTGGCTGTCACTGTCAAACACAATCGCATCACTTCAACAGCTGTACAAGTTCATTTTTTCTATTTTCCTTGTACGTCCTACAGCTAACTTCCGTACATCTAGTAGCTAGCGATTAGCTGGAACACCGACACGATTTGACAACTTATGGAAAAATGTACTCGTGGTTTTTAACTCTTGTGTGACCATGGTTAAAAGTAAAATGAAACGAATGTTGTTAGACAGAAAAAGAGTGTCATTCTCTGTGACCACACTATCGGCTGACATGGTTACACAAGAAAAAAGAGAATGTGTTGATACAGACCTCTATAACCGTGTACTGATTGACACATGATAGATTTTTGAATATGGTGCCTCTTTTTGTGTCCTTACCTTCCATCTGAATACTTTGTTTGGACGCTTTTAACACTACACATGTTAACTTATCATTCATCCTACATACCATTGACACTTTTTTATAACAGAACATATTCTTAAAAGAGAAAAACACCATAAGCTGGCATGCTGGCATGCAATGAGTTTAAGCTTAAAAACGTAAAAAGAAATATAACAGATGAAAAAGGTTGGATGAAAATCAATTTCGAACTGTGCAAATGGCATCAGAGTGTGGATACATCAGTGCCGAATGGTGATAAATACCCCTAAAAAATGTAAATCACTTTTCTGCACTGATGCATCAACCCCCCAATGCCATTTACACAGTTCTCAAGAGATTCGTTTTCACATTACGAGAAAACCAACCTCATCGCCAAATTTAAAAACTCTTGATGTGTGAATCAATGCATGGTTATAGAGGTTTGTGTCAACAGACAATCATTTTCCATTAAAAAACATCCTGTGTCAATATGTAGCACTTTTACGTATAATTGCAGACTTTGTCAATATGTAGCACTTTTACGTATAGTTGCAGACACTTTTTCTAAGGTATAAAGTAATTACCAATTTTCTTACGCCCTATCAAAAAAATAAAATAAGAAAGGTGATCCTAGGATGAGACCCAACTCGTAACAGCACTGGAAAAGAGATTAAGGAGGGATCATAGATCACACCCTATAAGCAATGTGACCCTAGGATTGGACGCTATTTATGCTACTGGGGTCAAAATCGATAAGAGCAATATGAGGAATAAATCCTTCTCAATTTCTTTCATTGTATTAAGCATGTATCCTTTCAATTTGATGATTAGAATCTCCATCATTGACATCATTAATGCCATATTTACTACAAGCTACTGTCCAAAACTTAGTACTTACCGGATGGCAATGTTTGATACGACCTGCAAACCTAATAAGAAATTAGCGGGTTGGAGTTTATTGTAATTATGTTACGTTAACCCATTTTTAAATGAATATAACTTTAATGTCATTGCCTGTGTGAATTCGAATGGTAGGTTTTTATTTTTATTTTTACCACGGTTTGTAACATAGATTTTAAAAAGTCAACAAATAATAGATAATTTTATCAATTAGATGCAATGGTGTTAGACCAATATTCCAACGGCCCTACAAGGTACACCATTTATACATAAATTTGAACTAATGAAAATGATTTCAGTATGCCAAAACACTCGTTGTAACCATGGCATGTGTAGCTGCCAAAACAGTCTATCAGTATATATGACTTTTGACTAAAAGAATTATAATTTTGTCTTATTATTATTTTGTTTATATTATAAAATCTAAAATATTATGTTTTATTTTTAATGGTTAATTACTAAGGCTGCATTTGGCAGCCACCTATAATGAAATCATCTCATTTAAGTTTTTCAAGGCTTTTGTAACCATAATGGAATGGTTTGTAATGAACTCATTCAGATTTGTATCGATTTGTATTTGATAACATAAGTTATTTCATTTTATAGAAAAACCTAAGATGACTTCACTTCTAATTGTAGTTAACAAATCAGTATAAATTTGAATGAGTTCATTATAAACCATCATTTCATAGCTACAAATTGCTTAGAAACTCAAATGAAAGGATTATATTATAGGTGGCTGCCAAACAGGCTATAAATAATCTGTTTTAAACAAATACAAGCCTAGCAGACATGGCTTCACTTGTCAGTAAGAAAATATAAACTAAATTTTCATTAAAATAGATCTATGAACGCCATTACTCATCCCAAAGCTTTAAAACCCAAGTCATCGTATATTTTTATCTATGCCAATTCTTTAGATGATAACATGTCTATGCAATCAGCCTGTAGGGTAGGAGAAAAACTAAAATTGTGATTAAATCTACGAGAGTGAAGAGAGCTTATAGAAAAGAAAATAAAAAATAAAAAAAAAGAACAATGTTCAGAGAGAGAGAGGAAACGAACAATGTTCTAGGTTTTTTTTTTTTTCTTTTTTTTTTCTTTTTCTTTTTCACGATAAGTCTTCTAGGATCCTTAATTTGCCTTTATTAGATTTGGAAGATCATAAAGGTTTTGTGGAAATAGATAAATAACGGATACAACAAATACACTACCACAATAATGGAGAAGTGGTGAGCTTGTTGATTGCCTTGATGAAGAAAAATGGACGAGTGTTGTTGCCACTCTGGCCACAACCAATGCAAGTGCTTCTCAGGGGTTCAATCAAAACACCCTCAAGAACAGACGTCACGGACCTAACTCTGGGGTATGAGATGAACCCCTGATCACACATCTCAGTTCTCAAACTCCTTGATTCAGTGGCACAAGATTGCTCATTCAATTTATTCTGCTTAAAGCTTTCTTAACTTCAAAACATTTGCAGTTTTCTACTTCGTTTCTTTTCTTATTAGGGTTTCAAATTGCAACATGGATGAGTTTCAGAGATTGAAAATTAATGAGCTGCTTTTACTGATTTCTATGAAAAGCCAGAGAGAGAGAGAGAGAGAGAGATTTGAATAAGTTTGGCATCGGAAATGAAGTCCGTTCGGCCTAGTCTGGTTGCCTTAAATTGTATAAAAAGAAAAGGATAAAAAATAAAAATAAAAAATCACACTAGAAAAGGAAGGAAGAAAATCATGAGAAAAACAACATTTCAGGACAACCAGAGAGCTAGCTCATGAGAAAGCCTTTTCATGGCAGGGCCTTACTGTCTGTCAGTGTTGATGAAGGAGGAAGAATGCAATTGCAATATTTGTTGTCATCTTGAATCCGCGTGAGGCTATTTGCCACAAACCTGAAACTAGGGTAAATGGAGGAGGAAGAGGACGTCGGCATCAAAAGGCCTAGATTTATGTTTTTAAAGAAAAATACTGACATTGCTCTCAATTTTAACATGTTACTTGATCGAGATTCAGCTTTTGAAAACGATCTAAAATAAGGCTGAAATGCAATTATCTGAAGATTATAACCGAGATCGATACACCAAACACACTAATATTTTTATATTCACATGATCTAACCCCGGATCAGGATCCAAAAATGCATGCCAAACACAACCTTAATTTTTATTACAATAAATCTAAGGACGCCATTACAAACCGTTCCTATATATATATATATGAAAGCTCCAGTAGACAATCAGACTCTTGTATCTTTACATGCAAAGTAAAAGACATAATACATATGATTTTTGGCTGTGCTACAGCTGATCATTCCACATCGGGCATGGATTTGGTAACTGCAATCCTTATTTGAAAACAAAATTACTGAAATTTTCATGACTCTCTACATCGGTACACCATTCCTTAGAGGATAACTTTGCGACTTCATTTTTAAGAACTGTTAAAGTGTTTTCGTCGACGATCGTGGATTTGGGAGCTTCAATCCTAATTTTAGAATTCAAATCTTCCGGTGTATTATTTTGTTCACCGTTTATACTTTGATGAAACACGATACTTTTGAGTACCTCTGCGTCGGCTTTTTCAATTCCCCCACGGTTATTATTTTGTGAGCCCCCTATAGCACGCTGAAATGTAAAATCCAGAGACTCAGGGGACGGCTTAGAAGTAGCCATTCACCATATATAGAAACCGGTACGTACTAAAGCTCTGTTGGACCCTTCGTCAACACGAACACGATCACGATCCTTGAGGATTTGAAACCTGCACTAATGCTCCTTTGGACAAGCTTTCTTAGCCTTTTGTTTGCTAAGTTGCTCACCATTTAAATAGATCGAGAGCGAGAAAATCATCAACAATTAGGGAGGCCGCGGATTGTATACGAAGCGTTAGCCAGACGACACGTCCGTAATTATAAAAAAAAAAAAATAGACAGACTCAACGCTTTTGCCAAGCGCTGGGGTTAGGTTCTGTGGGTCCCACGCCTCAGGTTCTGTGATATTCCCCCCTAAACGACAGCTTCGTTGCATTGTTAGCATCGAGGGATTTGTTGCAACCGGTGACCGGTCACCATCGTTCTTCATTCTTGTCGCCGGGGCCGGCAACGAAGGATGTTTTCAGGTAAGCCTCTTCATTCTATTTTTTTTTTTTTTTGGGGTCTTTTAAGGTTTCAAAACCAGTCGCCGGCGCTTGTTTCAAAACCAGTTCCAAAGTTGGCCCACAAGATACAGCAGCAACAGGAATACTAAGTGCACCCTCATTAGAGGGGCGACCAGCACCAAGGTGATAACTGATAAGAACATGGAAAAGCCGAAATGAAACCACACAATTTTATTGCTTCATCCAAGCAATTTAATGGAGAGATGAAGGTTTCGTTCAATAGGTTTTTTAGCTAGGTTGTTTAGAAAATTTTGGTTTTATCAAAAGAAATGATTTTATTTCTTAATTGAGATTTTGGTTTTGCTTTTTGAATATCTGGAAAGGTTCTGGTTTTTTATGTGGTTTTTCATCTGGTAAAGAATTCAAGTTATTTTCAGGTAAAAAGTAGGAAGTTTGGTTTGGAATGGAGGGTGTAGGGATAGTTGGACCCTATTGCATTCTAAATAGTTGAACGGTTGGTATTTCATGACCAAAAGAGGTCGATGCCAGATTTTAAGCTGCATAAAGAATCCTGAGTGGTACGTTTTACTGTTTTGCTTTTTAAATGGGATTCCAAAATTTGTGGCTTTGGTATAAGGTTAACAGTATTAGGTCTATTCCATCATAACCAGTTTGGTTAAGCTCCTTATAATGGCCTCAAATGTGCCTAAATATTAATACAACACGAACCTATTCAACCAATTTTTCAAAAAAAAACTATAAAATAGATGCTTTGTTGAGGTTCGTATTTTTTTTACCAAATAAATCTTTGGACCATTATTTGTTAAATTATATCCTTTCAAGTCATGCTCACAAGTAACTGGTGGGTTTACTGTAAGCTTGATAGTTATCTTATTCATTCATGAATATTATAGGTTTAAGTTCTTCATGTCCAGATAAGAAAATTAGGTTATTTACTTTAAGCATAGCTTAATCAAGTGAATTGCTTTAGTTGATGAATATGATAATATGTGAGAGGGATCTATCACACGAGCAAAATTCTGCTGTGGTTTTTTGTAGCATGAATAAAAGCATGGGTTTTTTTTTGTCATACTATAAACAGCCACAGCTGATCACCGCGGGGTTATCACATTAGGTGGACCCTAAACCATGTTTTATTATTTTGGTATTCTCATAACGACGTTATAAATCACTCATTAACAGAGACCGCCTTTTTCTTGCGTATTTGATCAGCTGAACTACTATATTGTTATTTTGTTAACAGTTTAACTGTTGGAATGTCTTGTAGGAAAATAGATTTGGTGAATGAAGGAATATAGATTTTATTTATGGTTATTTTCTTTCTAATTTATGATTCTAATACAATGTCTTTTGTTTTATCTTTAGAATGGAGACGGATAGTCTACAAGAGAAGGATATGCAAGTAAATGTTGGAGTGCTTCGTAGGATAGATTCTGACTTTGCAAAAAATGTGCATATATACCCTAGACAATGTGCAAACCCCAATAGCACATGGGAAAATAAATTATGGTGGAGGCTTTGAAGACAAAGGTCCACTGCTAAACCTGAGGTTTAAGACAATGGATGAGGCTTGGGATTGTTTTAGGATTATGCCAAACAATCAAGGTTTAGAGTTCGGAAGAACACTTCTCATAATAATCGTAAGGGTATTGTGAGGAGTAGAAGATTTTCTTGTTCAAGGAAAGGTTATAGAAAATATCAATCAGATCATGAGGTGAAGCGGTAGAGGGATAGTACAAGAACGGGTTGCAGTTCATTTGTCTACGTCAAATCACAAGATGATGATGGTATATATACCATTACACGACATCAAGATGAACATAATCACATGTATACGCCCAAAATAGGTTATAAGTCTAGGTCACAAAGGGGGATAACTGATGGCCGAGCATATGAGGGTGACCTTGCAGATAGTGTGGGGATAAGGCCTAAAGCAACATATGATTTTCAAAGTATCAAAGCTAGAGGGTCAGAGAATCTTATGTTTCTTCTATTAGATTATAAAAATTATTTGCAATCTAAGCGAATGAAATCAATGATTTTGGGTGATGGGAATATTTGGAAAACAGACCCGTGGTTTACTTGCAAAATACAACTTGATCAATATGACAAAACGGCTAACATTTTTTGCACAGATTTTTTGGAACACGTGGTATCTCGATCAGGTCAGATTTACAATAATATTTTTGTTCATTCTTAAGCTTTATTTTGATTCTTATGGATTTTCTGTTTCAAATATTTTCAATTGAAGAAGTCAGATGAATTCTTGCATATACCAGCCATTCTGAGATCATCGGTAACCAAACAGACTTTACTGGGCACCTGAGCATCCATAGCACATCTCAGATGATTCAAGTAATGTACTTTTGGCATCTTAAACAAGTCAATGTTCAGCTTTGGTAGCAAGTGCCTCTTTCAGATTTTTTGTGATGTGAACAACTTATAGGTGAACAAACAGGGTCCAAGTTCATTGCAAAAAGAGCTAAAGCAGGCAAACTAAATGATTATCATTTTCATTCGCTTTTGTGTTTTAATTTATTGATTTTGGTTTATGTTAGGTGCTGTACATGACCTTATTGGATATGTGACTCATGTTAGGTGTTGTACCTAAAATTTTGCGACACTTAATCGTTGGTTTTCTGAATGGTAAGCAAGAGACAAGCATGTCAAGTTCAGCTATTAAGGCATGCATGCAGTAGAGGTGGTGCCATCAAGGTGTGGAAGTAAAATGACCTGCAAGTATGAATCATAAGGGAGGCTGTATAAATGTAGTTCAGCTATTAGCATGTCAAGTTGAAAGGGGTACTCATCACACATGCAGGAAGGATGAAGGAGAAGCATCATACGCTGGGTCCCACCTAGAAGTCTCCTACACCAAAACATGATCATGAATGTGACTGAGATTGCCATTCATGGCCCACCACTAGACAGTATCATAAGTGTATCTATCGATTCACAGATCAGGAATGTTAATGTTGTGCTCAAAGTCTTATGATTAATCATAGTATTTTGCTCAGTATCATACATATAGCTGGCTATGATGTGCCTATATGAAATTTAGTTTTACCCCAAGAGTTCGTTTTTAACAGCTTTGTGGAGAACTTGGCACATCAAATCCTGTAGAGGACCCATTCGAATGATACAAACAATTTACCATTCAGCTTAGAGCATTACGCGATGGATTTTAATTGTTAGATTGGTATGGGTGTAGACACAAATTTCGTGCGTAAATCCGCAACACGAAATAAATGTAACAAATTCAATAAATGAATATTTTTAATAAATGATAGAATACAACTCTTTGGTTTTATACTCTTTTACAAAAAGAGTAAACCTCTAATTCTTTGTCGACGGAATCCAATGGCTTAAAGGCGTGTTTCTTGAATTTTGGTGTGGATGATGTTTGATTGCAAGGGAATCGCTTCTCTTTGAGGCTTTGCGTTTTATCCAAAAAGGAGAGAAACACTGCGAATCTAGCTCTCAAGACCGGATTTGTGGCGTATCTCTAAGATACAAGAAGTCTTCTTCTCTCTAGCAACGAACTATTGTTGATGGAGAGACCAAAAAATATGTCTTGAGTCTTCAAGCCTTTGGAGAGCTCTAAAGATGCTTTAGGTGTCTTCTTCTCTCTAGAATTTTTTTTATTTAAATATTTAGCCAAATGTCCCTTCTTTATGTAGGAGAGGGGTATTTATAGACTTAGGGTTAGGATCTTGTCAAACCTTTGATTGGATGTTCTACCCATTTTAGTTTAAAAGAGTGATTGCACATTCCTTGTTTGGAAAGGAGTGCGATTTATGGAATTATTTGTATTCCACGAGCAGCATAACCTTCCTTATGTACCCCAAGAGAATCTATATTTGATTTTATTCAAATCTCTCTCATGTGGGTCCCATGCAAGCTGTTTGGGCTTGTTAATGGGTTTAAGACATGTAGACTTAGTCTTTTGGGTTATTGTTTAAAACCCGGACCAGACCAAATGGATTTTTTCATGTTTTTGGGCTTACTTTATGAGTGTGAGACCCATCTAAACTTTTATGTAAATCTATGAGGGGATAAATCCTTATTTTAAATTTATTGAAACTTTAAGTGTCTACAATGGGTCTTAAGTGGATTCAGAGATCATCACAAATTGATACAGAACTTCTCCAATGTTCTCTTTCTTTTTCCTCTCTTTTCAGCTAAAGCTCTTGTTTTCTCATTCACGTCTCCTTGTGAATCAATAGCCTTTCAATTTCGTCAAAGAAAGTATTGTCCCTGAGCTGTGCTTAACGGTGGGGCGGGCCACTTCTGGTTGCAGAAGAGAAGAATGGATGATAGAAAACCAATGTCTTCCGCATCCCAATGATCGCATGGGAACTAGGATCAAACACGGGACGATCCAAGTTCATATAAAGAAGCAAAATGCTTCAAAGAGTTCCAACAAGTATGGTTCAGAATACTCAAACTAAGTTTTGGGCCTTAGGTTGTGAAACCCAAATGCTTCACTTGGATGAATATAGCTATGCATTTCTTTTGTAGGGAGGAATTGCAACATAGCAATAAAAAGAAGCAATTACATGTTTTGAATTTAAGTAGTTTTCAGAAAAGAAAAAAAAAAGGGGGGGGGGGGGGGGGGGGGGTAGGGG
>JAOXJP010132753.1:0-12500 GCA_025762735.1 Platanus orientalis | reverse complement strand
ATTAAAGCTTATAAACTGTCATTGCCTAATTTACGTTCCTATATAAACAGAAAACCAAACAATAAAAGTTGGCCTGCATAATTCAAGGAGATCATAGATTTTATGCATTAACCGACTTTACATTCCTTTACAGAAGCTTTTTTTTTTTTTTAAATGAAAATTGAATGAAGAATAGAATTTTGAGAATTATCTAATATGGACTCCGTTAATAGACTTTTAGAAACTCGGTGAAGAAGCGTCCTCCACTAGAGAGAGTGACTCCTGTAAGTCTTCTCCTCTTCACGAAGTCGGACCAGCCTGGACCTTTAATGGATATGTACGGGAATCATCCAGTCTGGATTCTTCTCCTCTTCATGTCGTCGGTGAGAGATTAGAGAGAAAAACAATGGGAACCAACGCCTCTTGACTTTTCCGACAAAAATAACAGGAACCAATCCTACTTGCCAGTGAGAGATTAGAGAGAGAGGAACAATAAAACTAAAACACCGGTCTGTCACCGTGAGAGATTAGAGAGAGAACAACAGGATCACCCCACCGGTCCGTTGTCGTAGAAAGTTCCGGCCAGAAAACGAAGGGGCTTGCAAGAGTGTCGAAGAGGGGATCACAACAGGGTCAGAAGATGTGTTGACATATAACCCATCATTTCCTTCTGTTTTGCTTTGTCGTTACACTTTCTCAAAAGTCTAACTGCGGTTTGGCCTGAACATTACCATGGTTAAGTAAAAGAAGTTTGACCCATGGGTTAAGCTCTCCAGACGACGTGTCAACCGTGTGTAGAAGCTCCAGTAAAATTCCAGTAAACTCGCTAGAGGAAATCCACTTTGCCTGGACTCAAGGGGATGTCATATAGAATAAAATGCATATTTCATGTTCAAAGAATGCTTCACCATCCATTTTATTCTGTATGATATCTCCTAGTGTCCACGCCAGGTGACTTCACAAGGAATAAAATGGGTTGGGATTATATGAAATTTCAAATTTCTAACCATTTTATTTAGGAGGAAGATGTTATGTCTAGGATTTTCCATCTAGGATGGTGTCTAAGAATGTCACGGGGCTTCACATGAAATAAAATGGGTGGGACTTCCATTTTATTCTATCTAAGCCTCATTGTGTCCTGGCATCATTTCCGTTATTATAAATGAAGTTAACTAGTTACCTGGACACCAAATCCTGGACAGGAAATCTGCACCCTCCATAAACGCCTCTCATTGGACAATCAGGGACAGGGTCATAAGATTATGCGCCGTCTGTCAGTCTGTGTAATATAGACTAGGTAGTGGGTTAAGAATGTTGAAACTGGGGACTTACCAACTTCAAGAAATAAAATAAAATCAACATAACATTAGAAATTTATAATTTCTTCTTCAGACAATATAAAGGAGAAGGGAGGCAGCAGCACTTCAGTGGGTGTTCTGGTTTCATGACATGACCGACTGCAGATGGTTTTCTGAATGATTTGTGGTATAGTAATAAAGTTCTTCCTTTTCTTTATCTTTGCTTGTTCTTCGTCTTCTTTGTAATTGCATGTTTATCTCTTCTGCACTTTGTGCTATTTGAAATTGAATTCTAAGTTATTGGACGATATGGCTTCTGGGTATGGTCATTTTGGAGTTCTAGCTGTGTATACAGAAGAGAAAATCCATTTCTGCTTTGTTGTGTGAATTGGGTCTTTGGTTGTTCTGTTTTGGATAATCTAGAGTAGTGGATTTTGTGATAAAAGAAAAACTAGCTGTTTCTGGGTTCTGGTTTGTGTTTGTCTGGTTTTATCCCTTCTTATTACTTGAAATTGAGGGTCTAAATTAGAGACTGGGGGACTTTTGTTTGTACCTTTAACTAAGTTGATTTTTGACTTCTTACTCATCTTTTTGGGAGGCCAAAGAGAGGAAAGAAACTGTGTTAATGTTGTTTGGATTTTAGTTTCCGTAATTGAAAGACAAGAAACGAAGTGCAGGATGTTTTTCTGATTGCATTTATGTTTAATTTGGGATATAGGAAAGGACACTGCACTTTATGGTTGGTATTTGGAGTTGGGTTTTTTATTTTAGGTTTGTGATTCCCTTAGATAATTGAAAATTCTGATGATGGATAAGATGGGGGTTGTGTGGGGATTGAAGAAGCTTTTTACTTTCTGTCTCCAGGATTTAAAAGTTTGATAAATTACGGTTTAGAGGAGAAGTTGCAGATTGCTGTTCTCTTGGTCTCAATTTATGTTAATTTTAGTTTTATCAACCTAAATGGTTCAAAGCAGAGTACGTAAGCATTTTCTTTACTATGTGCGAGATTGAATTATGATTTTTATTTGGGATTATGTGTTTTGTGTGTTGTGGTTTTTTGAGTCAGGTGTAGTGGCAAAACAGAGGATATGGAAGAGCAGGAACTGCTTTTTGTTGTCTTTTTCAAATCCCAGGTTTGGAGCTTCCATCGTTAACAAAAAGGCAATGGAAAAATGAACATGGGGAATTGGGATATATATTCCTAACTCAATCTTGAGTAATGAATTTGCTAATTTATATTCTTAGTTGTGGGTTCTCAGTTACATGAATTAGAAAAGGTATATGTTGTGAGACAAAGTCATTTCTGAGTAATTAAAGGATTTTGCGACTATTCCCCAAGAGAAAGATGCAGCATGTCCGAGTTTCAGCCCAACTATCTCCAGTACACAAGCTTGGAGATTCCAAAATGACATTGTCTCCCATATTTAGATTGGCTGCAACTCAGTCATCTTCTTTGCTATATCCAGCATCGGAAACAGGATTCTCATTGGGTGGAGAACCTCTCATTCCCGGACTTCCTGATGATATTTCCCTCAACTGCATCCTTCGGCTACCAGTCGACAGCCACCCAGCTTGCAGAGCTGTCTGTAAGCGATGGCATCTGCTGCTGGGTAATAAGGAGAGTTTCTTCATCCGAAGGAAGGAGCTAGGCTTCCATGACCCCTGGCTCTTCATCTTTGCCTTCCACAGATGCACCGGAAGGATCCAGTGGCACGTCTTAGACCTCACCAGCTTCTCTTGGCACACCATCCCAGCCATGCCCTGCAAGGCCCGGGTATGTCCCCATGGAATCAGGTGTGCTTCTATTCCCTATGAGGGTACCCTTTTTTTCTGTGGGGGCATGGTCTCTGATATGGATTGCCCCCTCAACGTGGTCTTAAAATATGAAATGCACAGAAATCGTTGGAGTGTGATGAACCAGATGCTCACTGCACGGTCATTCTTCGCAAGTGGAGTGATTAATGGGATGGTTTATACTGCTGGAGGGAACAGTTCAGAGCTCTTTGAGCTTGACTCAGCTGAGGTCCTTGACCCCATCAAGGGAAATTGGCACCCCATTGCAAACATGGGCACCAACATGGCATCCTATGATGCAGCAGTTCTAAATGGAAAACTTCTAGTGACTGAAGGCTGGCTCTGGCCCTTCTTGTTCTCTCCCAGAGGTCAAGTTTATGACCCTAGATCTAACAATTGGGAGAGTATGGCTATTGGGCTAAGAGAAGGTTGGACAGGGTCAAGTGTGGTGGTTGACGGGCACTTGTTTGTGGTTTCTGAGCATGAAAGGATGAAGCTGAAGGTTTATGATGTGGAAACAGATTCTTGGGACATTGTCATGGGTCCCCCTGTACCAGAGCAGATATGCAAGCCTTTCTCTGTGAATGCCAGTGATTACAGGATCTATGTTGTAGGTTGCAACCTTCATGTTTCTGTGGGTCACATCTGGTGGCTGAGCCCCAGCCGCACTTCTGGTAAGAAATGGAGCTTCTTTGTTCGATGGCAAGTGTTGGATGCACCAGAAGCCTTCCTTGACTTGACACCCTTGAGCTCTCAGGTTCTATTTGCTTAGTTTTTTTATTTTTCTTTTTAACATCATCTGTTACTTTTTCTTCAATGGTTTGTAATCACAGCTGTAAAATTGTAACTATACAGTTATAGTGGTAGTGCTGACTACACTTTACTGTTACAATATTGAATGATATGGTTCATCAGGTTAGCTTGATATTTGGATCTTTCTTACATTGATTTCTTAATGCAAGTTCTGTTCTATATGATGTAGGACCTATTGAGGGGTTGCTCCTTTGATCAAGAATTGGGTTAAATCCTAGAAAATATTTCAAATCAGGGTTGCACTGGAATTTTAGGATTATGAGATCAAAGCAAATTTAAATTTAATATTTAATATATTTGGGATAATGCTAGAGTGAAGTTCAGTAAAGAGAAAAACAAGGATTATGAAATTTTCAACAGAGATTTTAGTGTAGGTCTGTGGTTGGTTGAATAATAAATAGGGACTAGGGATTTAGGATTATATAAACAAATACACAGGCATGAAAATCTGAATTCAATATCAAGATTAAAAAAATAAATTAAAAACTAAATTCTAAATGAAGAAAGAAATAGAATAAAGAAGATAAGTAGAAGATGAGTTTAGAGAAAAACAGCCTCGATTCTTGATCAAGAGCTAGAGTCAGCACCAATTTACGAACAAGAGGTTTTGATGGACTCTGTCAGTAAAAATAAGAATTTGTATGGAGTCAGCACCGCACAGGGAATAAGTAGAGGAGACACCTCTCTCCTTACGTTCAGAAATCAAAGTGAGCATCTAGAACATCAGATATGGGTATAACCAGCCAGAGTTAGATACCTCCAAAACCAATTAATCCTTTTCCCCTCATTAACAGAAAACTGACCGAGCATTAGTTGGTTAGTCTTCCATCCTTATTTTCTGTGTTGTAGGAGTTATAAAGAGGATTAAGTTATATCCTTTGCTATTTAAATATATTACGATTCAACTTGAACCATATTTAAAGGGCTGTTATAGAATTGATATGTATGCATATTGGTTCACATCTACATATATATTTAAACTGCTTCATATAAGTTAATTCATACAACCTAGAAATCGACAAATAAGCGTATTATTGAATATGAATATATATATATATATATGGAGAGAGAGAGAGAGAGATTCAGCATAACTCCGCGAGTGTTTTTTGCACTGCTGGTCCCAAGCCCTTATAAAGTAGAATGGCAGAATAGGACTCATGTAGCCAACCACAAGTAGTGGGGATAAGATTTTGTTGAGCAGAGTTGAGTGATTATATATATATATATATAGTCTGTATCCTTTCATATATGTCTTTTGTTCTGTGTGTTTGAGTGCCTATCGTGGCCTTGAGTTCTGGGATTTTGTGACACATGGAGGGCTGACATGACTTACCCTAGACCCTCCACCTTATCGGAGCTCCCTGGATTAGCCACTTGTATAGTTCCCTGCTCCTTGTCAGTTATTTGGCCTGCAGTGTATTGCACATTTTTTCTGTATGATCCCTTGTAATATTCTTCAATTTCCTTAAATAAACAAGGTTTTAAAAATTGTTCTTTTTTGCCACATGGCATTGGGCTATTGGACTGAAACTTGTCAGGTAGAGAGGGAACCCTCTTGAGGAACACCTTGGCCAAATATACCCTCCCAACTACTTGGGGTTGGCTACATGAATCTTATTTCACCACTCCATTATATAAGATCAAAACATTGAATTATAAAGATTCATGTTTAATTGGATTTGGTTAATGGTTTTATGCTAGCTAACAACCTAACACAACCTTATATATATAGCCTTCCTATATCTGGCTTGAGACCAGCAGTGTAAGGACACTATATATGTAATTGACATTGTTGGAACATCTACAAGTGGAAATGTATGTTATGTAGGTATTTATGTGTTAGGAATTCAAGGAGAAGATAAAGAAGAAGGAGAAGAAGGGAAGGAGAGGGGAGATTGGGAAGATTGTGAGAGAGTCTTAAGACCACTTTCACATACTTTTCTTCATATATCAAAAGGAAGACGACTGTTGGTATTTACAAGTGTACCCCCAATAATGTACAAAGACATTTATGCCCTTACAAATATAGTCCTATACATCCATGATATACAATACTCCCCGTCAAGCTGATATGTAGATATCATGCATACCAAGCTTTGATACAGACATTGTAAAGAGGTTTTTCTATGTGCCACCACATAAGAGAGTCAGATACAAGATGTGTGTAATGTGTAGATTAATTAGCATCTTTTAGTAGCTTGTGTAATCATGTAATAAGGTTTTGTGCCATAGGGTTTTATGGGTTTCTTTAGTCCAAGGGTATTTTTATAATAAGGCATTCTTGCTAAGGGTAATTTAGTAATTTTAGTGAATCAACAAGTCAAAGTGGGGCCCTTGTGGTGAGTTGATCGAAATCCTATAGAAAGTCTTACTTTTTGGTAGTTTTTATTTTTAGAAAGTCAAAGTTTTAATAGTTTTGAGTTTAAGAAAGTCTTAGGTAGCAAGTAAGCTAATAGTTTAGGAGTTTTTAATTTGGTTTCTTACTATTTTCTTGAATTTGTGAACCTATATACAGGATTGCACAGTTTTTTACTGGTAGACAATGAATTTATAAATTAAATTTTGGTTTTGTTGGATTTTATCTCTTCTTCCTCCCTTCCTGTGGTATAGCCATGTGGGCTAGCTAGGGTTCATCCCTATGCTTCTTCTTCTCTCTTTCTTCTCCTAGTCTCTTCGTCTTCTATCTTTCTTTTTATATCTCGTCTCCTCTCCATTCCTCTTCTTCTATAAAATCATTCACTTATTTTTCTCTAAATATCTCTATTTCTTTACTGAAAAATTCCATAATCAAAGTACCAAGGTGCTGAATTCAGAGCCCAGCAGACTAATAACGATCACATGAGAGTTTTCAAGAACCTATTAGAGGTCAGATTACACCATTTACTGTAAAGTATCCTGAGCTTTAGTTCATCAGATTTTAATACTTATTTTAACTTCTAATTGATTTTAAAAACTCTACTTTCTTCTATCAAAACCCTAGCTCTTCATACCTAATCTAAACCTATCTTCTCTTTACCTGAATTTTCCAAGTACTTGTAACCTCAAAATTGCCCCCACTATAAATCCCCCTTTCTTCTCTTTTCTTTTAGGGTTTTGTTCTCCCATTGTGTCCCCTACAAAACCCTCAAAACTCCTCTTGAATTCCCTTTTTCCTTACCTTCTTCATAAAACCTCCCTTAAAGAAACTTTCTGGACTGAAATTGTTATAATTTGAAAAGTCAAATCTTATCCGAAACTTGTGAAATTTTAAACATATATCTACTATAAAAGTCATAATCACCCTGGAAAGTTCCAAAAAAAATTTATGCACGACAAGGGTATTTTGGTTATTTTACACATTCTGTCCAGAAATTCCAAATTTACCATTTTGTGCCTCTTCTCATTGACTTTCTTCTTCTATTCTTTTATTTTGCTAAAATTTTGATCAAGTGGGTGTGCTCAATTCCATTCTTGGTTGCGTTAATTTTGTTCTTGCTTCCGCTACATTATTTGGGGTTTATTTGAAATTCTTGGCTTTATCCTACGTCAAGCTTGCCAACAATATAACTAAAACTAGAACTACATAAGCCTTTTATAAATATATCAGCCAATTAATCATCAGTCTTCACAAAGGGTATACATATTTGCTTAGTTATAGTTTTTCCCTGATAAAATGTCTATCCACCTCAATGTGTTCCGTCCTATCATGCTGGAAAGGATCGTGTGTAGTACTAATGGAGACGATGTTGTCACAATACAACCTCATAGAGCCTTGCGAGTTAAATCCCAACTATTGTAAAAGGCCACCTATCCATAACATCTCATAAATTTTGGTGAGTCATGACTCTAAATTTGGCTTCCGTACTTGAATGAATTACAAATGGCTACTTCTTGCTATGCCAAGTAACTAGATTACTCCCAACAAAGGTACAGTAGACTTCCTATCATCCACAAAACCAACCCAATTAGCATCAGTGAAGGATTCAAGTCTCAGATCCTTCTGCCAACCATACAAGAGCCCTTGAGCTAGACTCTTCTTCAAATAACGTAGAATATGGTATGTTGCTTCAAGACATGACGTTGTAAGAGCATGCATGAACTGACTAACAATCCCAACATCATAAGAGATGTCTAGTCTCTTCAAGATCAAGTAAATAAGCTTGCATACCAATCTCTGATAGTGACCAATAGCAATAAGCCAGTGACCTTCAGTTTCCTGCAAGCGGTAGTTAGACTCAATGGGAGTCTCACAAGGTCTACACCCTAGCATCCTAGAGTCTGAGTAAGATCTGGTACATACTTGCGTTGAGATGAAAGTATTTAAGAAACCCAAATCCTTGATCTCAAATTTCTTGCCCAGAATACCTTTCAATTGTTGATCTCACACTGATCACTACATGTAACAACTACATTTAGATATACAATAAGTATTAGCATCTTCCATTCTTAATCATGGCATTACGAAACATTTCAAATTATGCTCTAGGTGATTGCTTGAGGCCATAGAGAGCTTTCTTGACATGAAACACCTTTCCTTTGCCGATAAAGATCTAAAAATCACGAGACAAACTCATGTAAATTTTCTCTCTTAGGTCTCCATGTAGGAAGGCATTCTTAACATCAAGTGTTAGCAATGGTCATCCCTAATTAGCAGCAATTGAGATCAAAATACAAATTGAGTTCATCTTTGCTACAGGGGCAATGCCTTCCTGATAATCAATCCCATATGTCTGTGTATAGCCCTTGGCTACCAACTTAGCATTGTCTCATTCCACTGTGCCATTAGATTGCAAGTTTACAGAGAACACTCATCGGCAACCTACAGGTTCCTTCTCATCTCCTTTCCACATGGAAGGTCTATGACTAACCTAGCTCTAATAGTTTGATGTTTCTGTGTTAGTGATTCACGTAGAAGAAGAGACAGAAGAAGAAGAAGAGGAGATGGGAGATTGGGAAGAATATGTATTGAGAGTCTTAAGACCACTCTCATATACTTTGCTTCATATATCAAAAGGAAGAATACAATTACGGGTATTTACAAGTATACCCCAATATTGTACAAAGACTTATGTTCCCTTACAATATAGCCCCATACATCCATGAAATACAACACAACATGTGTAAAACTTATAACTAAACATCCAAATGGCTTATCTTATTTAGTCGCTTGAGATAGTGTTTATACATCTTTTGTACTTGTATATGTTCATAAGATGCACACACGCACAAATGGAGAGAGAGAGACAGAGATTTGTCCTGAAGTAAAGCTAAATATGCTGAGTTGTATACGATGAAGAAATTTAACCTTGAAGATCTTGTAACTTGAGATAAAATGGTTAATTCACATAATCCATGCTTTGCTATAGGTGACTTCTATACTGGAGTCCAGTTTCCTTTAATAAGATTCCTAGTAAAACCATTTGTCAAAGGCTTGCTTTATTTTTATATCCTTGGTGCTTTTATAAATTTTCTTGGGAGATGCATATCATAGATAAAATGTAGATTGACATGGAGCATCTGGTCTCCATATCCTTGTTCAACATCATAAGATAAAACTCCTGTTAATTTATTACTAAATTTAACACATTCCTAGAATGGGGCCTGCATGGGTCAGAAAAAGGAAATGGCAAAAGTTAGGAAACAACCGTATGTTCAATGAAGTAGGGTAATCTTAGTATCTAATAACTATACTAGTTATGATTGTATTTTAGGCACCAATTAATTAACATAGATTTAGTTTAAGAATATATACTATATGAAATGTTGAGTAAAGCATATATTTTTGTTGTTGGGGTTACTCAAGTAGAAATTTTGTGTATAAAGTTTTATGTGTTAGGGTATAGTTTTGGGCGTTTGGTGAGTTTTTGAGTTTTCAAAGCATAACTATCAAAAAAAAAAATGCATGAGCTATCAAGCAAAGAGAGAATTCAAGCAATATAAACTAAAACCCAGCCGTGGGAATAAAGGAAATAAAATTTGTAGAACTTTGAGCAATAGTTTTCTTAGTAAATTAGAGAAATAGAAAACCAGAACTTTACGAATAAAATTCAAAATTTTATGAATAAACCATGGGGTGTAATTCGTTTGGATAGGGATGGGTTGAGATATCCGGGAAATTGGGTATAGGGTGTTGAAGGATGAAGATAATGGAAATTAAGTAGATAAATAAATTAATGAAAATTAAAAGAGAAGAAGAAAGAAAAGGGTATACCCAATGGAATTAGCACCATTGGAATTCTAGGAATCAACATCTAGAGTCTCTACAAGGAATCAACACCTTGCAGAATTGATGAAGGAAAACAGAACCTTCATAACTTGGAGTTACACCAAACCATTTGGACAAAGATTCGACTGTATTCATCATAACTTTTTTTTTCAAAGAATCCTGAACTAACTTAGAAACTAAATATTATCACTCCATATAAAGACTAAAGTTGTAGAAAACATAATAATAAACTAGTCTTATTTAAGCAATTACTAAAATTAATGAAACCATGGAATGGATTTCTCCTTTCCTTGGCCTATTTTCTGGATTTGATGGGCTTTAAATATGGACTTCTTAGGCTGATAGATTCAAATATGGGCTGTTTTGCATTGTACTCCATTTTCGCTTGGTTAAAAAGTACTCATCCTCGAGCCAGGTGGAAGCAGATTCCAAAACAATGATCAGTTGGGCTAAAGGAAAGGCGGTAGGATCATGGCAATGGGACCACTATATTAGGAAGGTGAGGGCCCTTTTGAGAAACCTTCAGGTGAATATTGACATATCCCAAGAGCTCAGAACATGGAGGCAGACAGGTTGGCCAAATGGGGGGTGGGGTTGAGTGAGGTTTTATTTGGGGAGGATATGCCAGACTGCCAAAGGATTGTCTTTAATAGTCAGCTTGTATTTTCTTTAGTTGTGATTGTTTGCCTCTTGTATTGCTCCTTGCTTTTGTCACTTTCAAGAAATTTGATCCATTATTCATCAATATATATATATATATATATATATATATATATAGGAGATTCACATTATAGTCTAGATAAAGTGATTTGCTTCTCTTTTCTTCTTTACGCCATGTCCAATTTAAGCATTGCTCTTTTGTTTGTCAACTTGAACATGTAGATGAAATTTTGATTTAAAGTGCTTGTGAATTTTACAATGGGAAAGTTGGACTCTCTTAAAATCATGATGAACAAAGCCCACTTTCTTCATGACTGATGTGCACCATGGCAATGCAAAATATTTGAATCTAAATGCTAGATGAAATTTTCAGATGCAATTAGGTAGTTGGGTTGGGGTCTCTAGCTGTTTTGAGGAGGGCTGAAGAATTCCTGGTTTATCTTGAATATTCAGTGCTTTTTCTGCAGGGTATTTAGATGGAAGAATATAATGGCCACTTGAAAGTTTTTCAGTTGGCAGCAAAGACTGGGATGATTGACATATACATGAAATGTTAGTGACCTGATTATCTGATATTTATCATGGATCTAATCACAAATTCAGAAAGGGTGAATTTAGGATATGGAGGGTCAAGGTCACTCATCAAATAGCTTCTTAATGAAGAGAAACTAAATAATTGAACTGCTCAAAAGATAAAAAAGAAAATGATCAAGCACACCATGATCGTCGTGATACTAGTTAATGAAAGTCATTAGGAAGCAACAAATTCTAAGAAGACAACTGGCACTTTGAATTGCTTCCATTGTGGAGATTTGGGGCTTTACACTCATGAATGTCTTGAAAGAAAGCTAGATTTGATTAGAGGAGGAAATCAGGAGTGAAGAGAAATGTATCATGTTGGACATTGGGAGAAAGGTATGAGGAAGCAGAGATGATTGAACGAGATCAAAACTATTTCTATGATGATGTTTGGTTTGAGGTACTACCTGTGAAGTCCTTGTTCAATTATGAGATCCAAATGCATTTAGCACCAAAAATGCATTTGTGAAATTCGAACAGATGAAATGTAATTGTATGAAATATGGTAAAGGATAAACTTCTGATCCTAGAAGGCAAAGTAGGAAGCTGCCTATTTGTTCCCATCATGAAAAATGGATCATATATAACATATGGGAAACCAATTCATTGGGTTATTAGCTACTTGCTGCAATTTTTATCCATCTGTGGTAGAATGATGTGAGAGTCAAGCATCTGATTTTCATGACTCTTTGTGGGAGTTTGTATCTGAATCCATTACAAAGATTACAAAGCTCCTAGAGTGGTGGTCAAATGAGCCAAAGAAAGGGTAAGCAGAAATTTGAGAATATAATTGGATGTCTTAGTATCTTAATATTAATACTTTTTGTAATTATTGAAGGTATCTTAATAACTTAAATTTTAATTGGTTATACTTTAAAAGCAAACAAGAATGTCTAGTAAAACAGATTTATGTGCATTTGTGGTGATCAATTAATTCATATAAATATTTTCTTGGTCTAGAAGTCTATTTTTAGGTCTTTGTAAGTTTTAGAATGTTTTAGGTCTTTCTTCATATTGGACAAGGTTAAGGATCTTTTAAGTTTTCAGGATAGGAGAAGAGAGAGAGACATGTAAGGTCTTGAATTTTGTTGTAAAACAGGATGGGATCGAATAAAAATATAGAGTTGTTTCTTGATTATGATTGCAGTCTCTCAATCTAGTTATCTCTTAAT
>JAOXJP010132732.1:0-13558 GCA_025762735.1 Platanus orientalis | reverse complement strand
TTGTCTACTAGTTGCCAAGTTAGTTGGAGTTCTTTAATTTAGCAGGTTTGGTCTTTAATTTTCCTTATTTTATTTGGTCTTATCTTGTTGGTACAGTTAACTCGTCGTTTAATCTTTCTTACTGTTTCTTTCAATTACTTGATGGAGTAGGAACTTAGTTTCTGGTGTTGAAATTGTTAAAAATATTTGACTTGTGGATCTCTTTAATTTCTTGACATGCATACTACATCAAAACCTCTTACTCCTAATCAGATTCTTGGTGATTATTGACTTCCACACTACATCAAAACCTTTTACTCCTAATCAGATTCTTGGTGACTATTGACTTCCATAATCTAACACAAACTTATTAGCCTTACAGCAGACCCACATAACTTTCTGGAGTTGTTCTAACACTCTAGGTCAAAACCCAATCGTAGTACCCTTGCTTACTTCCCCTTTTATTCTAAATAGAACTTTGATCAACTGCTGTATGCCTTTAAATCAGACCCCTTTCTACAGATCCTATTTCCCTGATTTTAAGTCATCTTTATAGCCTTTGTTTCCCTATTTATCAAACTCATACCTTGCTGATAGCATTATCAGAACAGTTCATACACTACATGTTTGAATAAATGCCACTATGACGTCTGCCCCATTATAACAGCCCCCCCCCCAAGTAATATCTTTGTGACCCTTCTAAACCCCTTATATCTGTCCCTGTCTCCTTTTAAATCCAGACCATATCAGACCTCATAATTTGCCCACATTTCAACTCTGTGTTAGCCATAAACCCTGTTGTTTTCGTGGACAGAAATCAGTACTGTTTTTCAATCCTATTCCTAGTATCCCTGAGTAATCCTTATTGGTACTCACTGCTAACCCTTATCTAATCCTATTTGGTTTTTTTACAGTTTATCCTAACCTGTGTTCCACCTTGTAATTAAACCAAAATAGCCACTGTTTTAATCTGTTTCAGAACCATTACAACCCCAATTCTTATCTTGATGCTTGGTTATAATCCTTTGGGCGTGTACCTATATATAAACAGACTTTCTAAGGGTGGTGCTGCATCAGATTCTTTTAATGATAACTGAACATTATGATTATGAAATATTGCAGACAATGTTGGGACCACTTTCTTAAATATATTAATTGATGAGGCCATTTATATGGACCAACCTATAGGTTTTATATACACTAATCAAAAGAAAAGATGTGTAGACTACCAAAGTCTATTTACAGCCTAAGAAAGCTTCTCATAGTCAGAACATCCATTTTAACGAGGCAATCAAATCGTTTGGTTTAATGTAAAATACAAAAGAAATCTATATGTACAAGGACAGGGAGAGTGCAATCACTTTTTGATTTTGTATGCCAATACACGACTCAGTGAGAATGATATAGATATACTGTTGTTCCCATTTCTAAGGGATGTTGCCTTGATGACCATCAATCTAGTTTGTGTATGGAACCATAAAGATTCATTATTCTGGATGAATACCAAGGAGGTAAGATGTTTGGACTGCTAATTGAGGTATTTCCATATTTTTTCTTCTAATTTTATGTTTAAAAATCCCTACTAATTCTTGTGGTATGAATCATATAATCTAATAAAAATAAAAATTTTAATTGATATGGTTGAAAGAGAAAGCAAAAAAAAAAAATTGAATTTACTGTTGAGGAAATAAAGACATGATAAAGAAAAGCCATCATGAAAATTCCACAACACAATTCCTTCACTAGTTTTGAAATAACTTTTTCTCGCAGCCAACACCATAACTTTGCCAGCATATTTATATTTCAAAGCTTTTGAAACGCATGTGCTTGCAACAAATTGAATTCATTTATATGCATCCTCACCAAGCCAAAAAGAAAAAATGAAGTTACAGAGATCTCTTCCCTCTAGGATCCCATTCTGTCAAATCTTGTTAAACCATGAAAACGTAAAGAGATTAATGAACTCTTTGGCCAATATGTATCACTATTATGGTTGGCTTATGATTTATAGTCATGTTTTATGTGAGAAAATAATAATAAAAAATATAGGAAGCGACAGAAAGATGCAGAACCCCTGCTAGAAGACAAATGGTTGACATGGTGATGGCGCAATCTTTATCTTTTTCAAGTGGTAATAACCGTGTGAGGCAGTTAACGGGTCACTTTGCTTGTTTTTTAACAAAGGCAGGAAGGGTGTTGCTGCTTTTTATTTTTTGAAAGATGGAAAGGGTGCTACTGCTTTTTTTTTGAAAGATGGAAAGGGTGCTGTTTATCACATTAATAAAGTTTAGAATGAATTCAAGAGGGAAAAACAATCATTACCAATTTTATATGAATAAAATATGTAAAGCTGGGTCCTACCTTAAATCTTGTGGGCTCAGTTAGTTCAAATACTAACGCATCTCCATCATCCAGTTTATGATCCAAGGCAAAACCTCTCCAGCCACCACTAAGGCCTGCTCTACTCCCAATGTAAATTGTGTCATATTCTGAACCGTTCTCATCCTCCAAGACCATCTTTAGTTCCTTTAAAGGAAGGTGGTCCTTGCAGAACTGGGATGGAAGACCCTAGTAATCATCACAGAATGAAATAGTCACATGAATTTCTTTTGTGAATGTAGAATCCTACATTTGACATGTATTTGGAAAAATTTCCTACGATGTAACTTACCAGCCAAAAACAGCTATATACATGAGATCGAACCATTGATTTAACAAAAGATGGATGTCCAGATTGTAATTTACTTTGAAGCATCTCCGCACCTTTTATAGCATGGATTCGTTCTTCATATGAAGCGGTTTTTACTTCATCAACTGGTCTTGCAAGGTAGCTGAAATCGAATTGGTATTAGCAAATTGACAAAAACGCTACAGATTGAATACAATTCATTTAATTATAAATTCAAACCTTATCCATGATGAGTTTTTCCTAGACCTTTTGCGTAGAGATGGAAGGCCTATGTCTTGCTGAAATAAATTAATAAAACAAAAAGCTTCAGCACATACTTTGAAATAAGTCACATACCCACCAGGCAAGCCAACAGTCATTGTAAAAAAATTGTAAACAAAAAAAAATCACAAGTCTCTGTAGGCAAATTCCGCTTTTATGTAAAGACAAAATACACACAAGCAATTGACAATAAGAAAAAGTAAGAGATGATTAGCTATTATATGGAGTGTGTGATTGTTCCCATTAGCATGTCTTAAAATCTATTTAACAGAATGATATTATACATCCAAGGGGATAATTTGGGCACTTCATTTATATTTGAGGATTATAAAATATTTTGAAATGGAAAATTAGACACATTTAACTTAACTGGTTAGCAAGATCTGGTTACACCTTATGACCACTGAACTAAAAAGAAATTATTCTCCCTCCTCTTTATTCTTCATTTTTTCCTTTTAATTATATCAATTTTTACACAGTTGTTCTTCTTCCCTAATGAATTAAAGAGATGGATGATTACTTCATCAGAATACGAAGAAATTGGGTTCCGTGCTCGTGAAGAGCGTCTTAACTCCAACATGTCCAGGCTCCTTTTTGGCTGGGGCTTCCCAAGCCGTTGCTACATCACAAAAGCAAAGTAGTATCAATGAATAAATAAAATTACATAACATTAAAACTCAAAAGAAAACTATCAATGAAATATAAGCAATCATTTTAACTTGATTTATTTTGGTATAAATCACCTCAACCTCATCAACAACAAATTTTCCTCTTTTATAGTAATAGTAATAATAATAAGAGAGAGAGAGAGAGAGAGAGAGAGAGAGAGAGAGAGAGAGAGAGAGGAGAGAATTTAAGCTTACCTGGGACTTCTTTCCAGAGTTTGTCACCTCCGACAGGCTTTTGGAAATCTTCAAAATCCCCAAATTCTTCAACCAAAAAGAGAGAGAGAGATTAGTATAAATAAAGAAATAGATTAAGGGGACTAGAGAAGTTGCATTTGTGGATTTATCCTGTAAAAGAATTGGCAAAGAGTGTAAACATGGTTATAAACCGTAAAGACCAGGACTAAAAATGTTTACTGCAAAAGTTAGAAAGCGGGTTTTTTCAGTTCAAGTTTCCAACCTAATAACCATTTGATTTTTTCATGATTTCAAGAGATCTATATTTAAAATTTATATGCATGTATGATATTCAAAAAAATTTGATTTTGACACCTGGATTTTTGCTTATTTGCGTATTCACAATGACCATTTCTCTTTCCCTCACGAAATAATAACACCAATGCATTAATATTTCTTAATCGTTCACTAATATGTTGCTCTTCAACTCATTCACCGGGGAAAAAGTAACTTAAATTTAACCGTTCTACCATAAAACATAAACAAATAGAATTCTATCAATCACCAAACTGCAGTATCATTGACGATCAACATATACTTTCAGCTCTCCAATAAGAAGAGGGTTCGATCCCCTGAATCTCCAACCCTTCGGCCCTGGCCTCAGGCCCATAACTCAACCGGTTGACGTAATGTACCACCCAGCTGAATTCATCATCCGTGAAGAGAACATAATGAGCACCCACCTCTAGAGTTGAGACCATTGAAATAATACCAATGAATGGATTCACCAAAGCAACAATTTATGATAGACATCACCATTATTCTAAAGCAAATAAATCCCCATCTCTTAAATGCCATTAAACTTCAGTTTATCTATGAAAACCAAATGTAGGTTGGTTAAATAGATGCCTAGGAAGATTACGACAGAGAGGTAAAAGGGGAAACAGAAGGAAAAGAAAATAATGGTTAAAAAGAAAACCTCGAAGCGCTTTAGGTTGTCTTGGACTCGTTGCTTGCGAGCTTCTTCGTAATTGTTGCTCTTGCGTTTGTTGCTGTTGGTGGCCATTGAAAGAGTCTAGCACAGAGCCGTTGAACCTAGTCACCAAAACCCACAAGAGCTCGACAGGGAGGAGCAACAGAGATTATCGTTTGTCTGCGCCCCTTTCAAAATTTGAAATTTAAGACGGGAGAAACCCGCCCCTTTCTTTCAGACTCCACGTTTTTTTTTTTTTTTTTGTGGTGGGGGTAGACCTTATTTCCGACTTCGCCCTCCGTCCAACATACTCCTCGTTTACACCGTTGTTAGTAAGTTGGCGGCCATACCATATCACCAGCTGGTCCTACTTTAGACATTTTTTTGGTAGAAAAAAAAGGGAACTACTAGTCGCACCTTAAAAATCTCCAACCTCCTCTCATTCTCAATTTTTTTTCCTTTGTACCCCTCCTCTATACATCTCTTACCTAAAATACCCCTCCCTCTCACACCTCCACTCCGGATCGGCAAACACTCTACCGGCTGCAGCACCCCCTCCCACACCCCTTCCTCCTCTCTCTCTCTCTCCCTCTTCCTCTTTCTCTCTCCCTCTCTCCCGCAACCCCTCTTCCTCTCTCCCTCCCTCTCCATTACAGGGGTTCCCTTGCTCGGCAACACCACTCCAAACACATTAAAAAAAACGGTTTAAAAAAAAAAAAACCTACTCGATTGGGCTGTTCAGGCAAGGCAAGTCCTGTTCAACTGGTCTATCCAATCAAGGGTTGCCTTGTTTAGCAACACCACTCTAAACACATTAAAAAAAAAAAAAAAAACCTTACCTCCACATTGCCGTCAAAGGGACCACCATCGGAGAGAGAAGGGTGGGTTTTGAGAGAGGAGGAGGAGTGGGGTATTTTAGGTAAGGGCGGGGGTTGGGGAAGGGGTATAAAAGGAAAAACAAAAAAAAATTAAATGAGGTGGGTTTAGAAATTTGTGTGGGATGAATAAAAGCTCCCAAAAAGAATTGGTGGCGTGATGGTATGATGGTCAGGGTATTCTAGATCCTCCTCATGTTAAAACTGTTGGATTGGAATCTTTCATCTCGTTGATTGATACTGGTTGTAAGGAAGACCTTGTGCAACGAGAAAATAAAAATATTTTAACTTCAAGCTTTGATGAAACTGCAATCTGTCATCATCCTTTGACGCCAAGGAGTTTTTATGCCTTTTAGACCTTATAGAACCCCATGGATTTGGTACAACCCCCTTAGATCAGCCTAAGGTGGCCCGGCATCAGGGGCTGACACATCAACGCTGAAAAGTGAAAAGCATCCCCGAAACTGCAAATCACTTTTTTATCATTGATGCATCAGCCGAGGCAGCCTAAGGCCATCTAAATAAGGGATCCCCTGATGAGAATGGACAAAATGTAGAATATGAGCAAGATTATTACTGATGAGCCCAGTCCATGAGAAGCGAAAGAGTATCCAACAACCGGCATAGATTTGGCATGCCCCCTTAAACAAACACCTATGGTACCCCACATGCAACGGTGTACACTAAATCACTTTTTTGACGCTACGTGTCCGTTGCTGCATGCAGGCAGACCTTAGGTGTTCGTTAAGGGGGTGCATCAAATCCTAAGGGCCAACAAGGATATTTGCACCCAAGATTTGGTGCACACCCTTAAGGAACATCTAAGGTCCACCCTGCATCATGGACAGACACATCAGCACCAAAAAGTGAAAAGCTCCCCAAAAAAAGTATAAATTACTTTTTTGTGCTGATGTGTTCACCCCTGATGCAGGGAGAACCTTAAGTTTTTTAAGGGGGCGCACCAAATCCTCACAGGACATTTGGGGCATGTAGGTAAACTATGACAGGTGATTTTTAAGTAGGCCTAAAACTTGGGTTTAAGCCTGCCCCAGGCTTGTCTATCCTAGCCCAAGTTGAAAGCAAGCTGGGTGACTCAAGGTTAATGCTGGGCACCAACGCAACTTTATTATATAGCATAGAATGTGCCTCCGATTTGGTGCGACCCCTAAGTGAGGCTAAGGTAGGACTGACATTAGCCAACACATTATCACCAAAAAAGTGACCTACACTTTTGGGGGATGCCTTTTACTTTTTAGCGCTTATGTGTTAGCCCCTGATGTCAGTCCTAACTTAGGCTGACCTCAGGTGGTCCTACCAAATATGCCTTTGTTATATTACCGGTGCACTTCTTTTCTTTTATTCTTTCATGTGCTTTGCTTTCCCTGTAGGATTTTTTCATTTTTATTTTTTAGATAGCCTCTCTCAAACTTCACCCCACCAAACATAAACATATTCTCTTTCTTTTTTCTTTTTTTCTGGGCTGATTTTCTCTTGGGTTTGAGAAGAGAAGTGAGAAAAACTTAGGTCTGCTTTTGAAAAATAAGTGAATTGAGGAGAAAAAAAAATTTACAGTTTCTCCTTACAATTCGCAGGTTCACTCAATCACTAGCATTCTTGTGGCCAAGATTTGGGTGTTTTATGTCCTGAAAATGAGTGTTTGATGAGATAAAAAGCACAAAATTTGAAATTTGTTTACACCACATTTATCCATAAAAAGAAGAATATTTTGCCTGGTAGATTACCAATCCTTAGGAAGGAAAATTAAAATAATTAAAAAACCTACCTATTAGAAGGGGACTTGACTTTATTTGATGAATCATATAGCGAAGGGATCTTAGACAATCTAGCAAACGGATCTCAGCAAAGGACGTGTCTATGGTATGTAATGAGTATAATTGCAACGAGAAGGGAACATGGATGATGAATTTTGATGGCTCATCATTTGGAAACCCGGGCCAATTGGATTTGGGTCAATGGGTGTATTGCTAGGGATTCTAATGGGAAAGTGGTGCTTGTTTTGAGTGGTTCTCTTGGAATTTGTGGTTCTATGTAAGCAGAGGTGTGCAGCCTCCTAAAAGGCCTTGCATGCTTAAAGATAGAAGTCTGTTTGGTTGCTTTGTTGAAGGTGATTCGAGCATGGTGATAAGTTGGGCGGTTGGGAGGGAATTAGGTTCTTGACAGCTTGATCACTTCATGTGTGAGATTAGGTCTCTCATGAAGAACATGAAGGTTGTATTGGTCCATATTCCTAGATCTAGGAATGACGCGGCTGATACATTAGCCAAATGGGAGTGGATTTGAATGCTAATTTCATTGGACATCATGTCCCAGATTGTTGTATGGGCGGTTAGTGTATTGTGCTTGTAATCTTGTTTGTGTGTTTTTTTTCTTTTTGCTGGTTGTGTTTCTTTTCCCTTTTTCCTGCAATAAAATTTTTGTTACAAATCCAAAAAAAAAAAAAAATTTTGCAATGAATGTTAAGAGGAAAGTTCACTAAGATGATTTGATCACATGTAATGAAGACCTTGCACCTATAAGAAGACGTGAATCAAGGTAACCAACAAAAGGACCTAGGTCAAGGTAGTGAGAAACAACCGTGTGTGTGTGTGTGTGTGTGTATCTTCAGACATTGTCGGTCCCAAGCCCAGATAAAGGAGGAGGGTTGCGTCAGGTCGTAATCTGGCATAAGAACCCACTCAAACCATTTAAAAATGAATTCTGAAAAAAATAATTTAATGGTAGACATAGCTTTAAATAGAGTGGAATAGTGGAAAAGGATTTGTGTAGCCGACCCCATACAGTTGGGATAATGTTGTTTGTTGTTTATATACATAAGCCGAGCTAGATCAGGGACAGCTCTACTATTAGAGATGTGCTTAGCTATTAAGGGGGACACTTAAGAGTCAAGATTCCTAACCTTAAGCCTTATACTAGCACATGGGATTCGAGGGAGTTAGACAACTTGTGCCAAATGGAGCATTACTTTGATGTTGGGCTTAAAGAGAGAAAGATGAAGGTATGAACAACGACTATGTACATCACTAATATAGTCATGGTGTGGTTGTGCAAGAGGTATGCCAACATAGTGCAGGGCATTTGCACCATCGACACAAGAGGACTTCAAAAAGAAAATCAAGAAACAGTTTTACCCAGAGAATGTAGAGTAATTGGCCTAAAGGAGTTTAAAACTTCTCAAGAACAAGAGGCCTATATGCAACTATGTGAAGGAGTTTTCAACACTAATGTTTGAGATCCCTGACTAGTCTAAAAAGAATCTATTCTCCAACTTCATGAACGAAACCAAGCTGAGTTACATTTATAATGACGTAGAATACATGATCTTGCCACAGCCATGGCAATGGCGGAGAGCTTTGTAGATTTCAAGAAGCCTGAATACCCCAAGGTTAGATCCTCCAAGACCAAGAGATACATGTTAAAGGTGGGGAAGAACAGGAATCTAGCCATGCCAGCCACAAGGAGGAAACACATAGGCTATCAAAGAACAAGAATGGTCCAGATACAAGGGAGAAGCACATGAAGGTCAACACAACAAAGAAAAGTTCAAGCCCCGTGAGAAGACAGACTACTTCATCTGTGCTGATGAGCAATTGGCATAAGAATACCTAAAGAGGTAGGCACTTGGTGCAGTATTTGCCAAGTTGGAAGGAGACATGGAGGAAGAGGATTGGGATTCCATTGGCCCCCAAACCAACCCAACCTGCCCAAGTTGCATGCCTACCAAATTGTCCATACATGTAGTTTTTTTTTTTTTTAAGCTCGTTGAATAACAGGGAGAATTTATAAAAGGGGGAAGAAAACAAGAAGAACAAAAACAACAAATCTAAAGGCTGAAACTAACAAAAACAGCCAAAAAGAGAACAAAAGCTAATCTAGAGGGAGCAATGAGAGAAAAAAGAAAAAAACGAAAAAAGGGAGACTCTCCCATACAAGGGATGAAGAAGTATTTCTTCCATAATGAGACCCGAGAATATGCATTCCATGGACACCCCCCTTTTAGCCAACCCATCCAGCACCAAATTTACCTCTCTTGGGATCCAGCCGAAAGAGATGATCAAGGGCAACGCAAGAAAAGACGCTTCTTTGACAAAATGGGATAACCACCAGGAACCCAACCTGCCACCTTTCATCCAATCAATAACAATTACCGAGTCTCCTTCCACTATAATAGGGAGGTGAGAATCGCCTCTAGCAATAGCCATAAACCAAACACTAAAGCCTTTAGTTCTACGAGAACTGCATCCTTAGATCCTAGATGCCCTGAATAAGCCACCACACAAGCAGCCAAAGCATCTGGTATCATACCACCAATACCAGAAGGACCCGGATTCCCTAATGAACACCCATCATGATGTAGGGGCTAACAATATGCACAATTTAAGAGGTAAGGAAGGGATCAATAAGCAATATTATATGGTTGAAATTAGGAATCTTAATTAGGGAAAAATAGGTTATCAAGTAGACTATAAAAAATAAAAATAAAAAGAAGAGGGAATTAGGTTGGAAAATGCCTAGAAGGGCAATTCTGAAATTTTTGGGATAGACCCAAAAAAATTACCAAAATAGCCATACTGACGCATTAGAAAATTCTGCAAATTTTACAATAGGTTCTAACGTCCTTGAAGGTTCTATGGTCCAAATTTTATAAATTTTGGATCAAAATTAAATGAGATATTCAATTTCAAAGTTTGTTGTTTTGGGGGTTACAAGAATCAAATCAATAAAGATTCTTATATAGGTTCTTGATGTTCTTTCACAGTTCTTGAAGGGACACAGCAAAGGGAAATAAGGAATAGGTCTGATTTTAGGTTTAGGATCAAGAAAACCCAACAAGAAGCAGTTTTGCAAGGTTCTTGATGAATCTCATTTATTCTTTAATTAAAAGAAATTAAATTAATGCAAGAAATTTAAATATAAAAAAAAACAAGATAACTAGCAAGAATTATGAAAGAAAAGAGTAACATATCTTTAGTTACAATCTAATTACATGTCTTTATTCTCAATCTAATTACAACCTAACATCTTTTTCCACTTATAAAATAAACTCGCAAGACTCTTAACTCATTAGGACTACTCCTATTCTAAACCAACTTCCTAAACAAAAGACTTCTTAAAAGATAAAGACTCCTAATTAAAACTCCCTAATTGCATCTAAACCCATGTCATTCAATGCCTTATTACGTTAGGCCTGAGTAATTAACAATTCTTCTGAAAACAATACTAAAAATAAAATAAAACTTAAATAAAATAACCCTAAAATAAATAAAACCTTCTAGAAACGTGATGCAATACAATCCCAAGAAACCAATTAAAGCACTAAAGAAAACAAGACTGAATACAAGGGGGTCAAATTTGGTTAAACCAGTGTTGAGAACAGTGTATTTGGGGTGAAAGCAGCTAGGTAACTAAGGGTTTAGTGTGGGGTTTATAATGGAGAGTACATAGGCTAAGAAGAAATAAGGGATATAAGTCTTAAACAGCTGAATTGTTAGGATCATCAGGTTGCTGATCTAGGCTTATATAGGGACAACAAAACAGGCCTGAGACAGTGGGAATCACAGGTAAAATAGGTTGTAATAAAGACGAGTTATGGGCTAGTTCATGGGTCAAACAGCAACCAAAAAGGTCTCAAGGTTAGGACTACATTAAGGTTTTAAGGGATATAAATCTGGGCAGGTTCTTGTGTTTGAAGGAAACCAGAAACATGGGCTGAAGGATTGATTTCTGGAGCTGTGAACAGGTCCTATCTGGTGTAAGTTATCATGCAGAAATTGATGGAATATCAAAATAACTTGAAATCATTGTTTCTAGGGTATAGAATTGATAAAGAACTCAGTGGAAGTACTGCCGCAAGGAAATGGCTTGCAGTTGAGAATCAGCCAAAGGTTAGATGTTTAGGTGCTGCAAGGTACTAGATAAGTGGAGAGTATATTTAATCACAAGAAAACAGTGTGGGGAGGGAAAGAAAGGTGGCCACAGGTATTGGAGCTAATGAAATAGGGTTTGTAAAGCTGAAATTAAAAAAAAATTAAAAAAAAAAATGGGAAAATAGTTTATAGAGGCCGATTGATGAAATTGATTGAAAGACTAAGGGTTTTTCTGGTTGTGGCAGAAAGTAACAATAAAGGAAAAGAAAAAGAAGAATAAGTAAGATAGAGAATAAGGATAGAGGTACCTGTGTAAGGTAATCACCTACCTTCACAACCTTGGACATCACCATTCATGTGTTCAGGCTGTGGCACCAAAAGCTTGAGAGGAGTAGCCTACTTGTGTAGGAGAAGAGCAACCAAAATTTTATTCAAAACTTCATTAAAAAAATAAGAGAGGTGAGTCTCTTTTTATAGCCCACAAGTACTCTAGGGATTCCTCCTTTACATCCCTCCATTTTTCAAATATTTAGCAAGTAAAACAATTAGAAACTAAAGCTAATTGGGTGGCCCCAACCCATGTGGTCAACCAGTCCTTATTTGGCTAAGAAAAGCCTCTTGGCAACTTTGCCTAAAACAAGTACTCTATTTTCAACTATCCTAACTCCTAATAATTAATAAACTGTGAAATAACACAATAAAACTCTAATAAAAAGATTCCTAACCAATCCAAAGACTCCATCATGTGTCTTCATGTATTCCTCCATGTGTTTTCTTGTGCGTCTTCATGTGTGGACCCCACCAAGACTATATGTGGGTCCTACCTTGCCTCCAATGTCCGCATCAAACCCTTCTTGTTCGAAAAAAACTCGACCTCTCAGCAACGTTAGGAAGCTCAAACCACATAGCCATAAACCAAATCCTCCCATGATCAGATTATGATGTAATCCTATCGCCTTGTGAACATCTAATTTGGGAAAGAACTCATAGTATAGCTCATTTGTCCTCTGATAAGTAGTTGGTAGTGGGAAAACCCCATAATACTCTTTCTCAATCACTTCATACATAACCATCTCAAAGTCATGTAATTGTGGAAGAATTGATGTATATATCAGAATAATCTATACTTGATCTTCCTCCTCTGGTATGACAAGAAATGGATCCACAATGTCTGGAAACATAACAGACTCTTGGACTGGTGTGTCTACCAAGATGGACTAGATCTCGTCCTGGATGGTTGGTCATAAACTGGGACAGCAAAGGAGCACACATCAATGATCATAACATGTCCTCAAGTAACTCATCACAAGTCACATCAACACACTCCACATAAGTGTCTTCATCTCTAACCCGGTCTTTAGTTTCTTGCACTTTCACCTTAGACTCTTCTTCTTCAACTTGCAAATCAGCATCATGTACTAGAATCTCATGTTTGGGACCCACACATGGTTGTCGTGGGTTCTACCTTGCCTCTAATGTTCGCATCAAAACAACCCTACTTATGAAAGAAAAACACATTTATTTTATAAAAATAGCCTTAAATCACTCATGTTGATTGGATTCCTTTAGGGCCCTTTCTTTTGGATCTGAGCTTAGGTTTAACCATGATCTTCCAACTTCTTTATCTTGATAAAATATGCTCCCGCATAACATCAAAATTTAACTTCAACCCTATGCCCGTAGGAGGGGACCACATGTGAGAAACTTCTGAAATATAGGGCGTAGAGTTGACGATGATAGGGAGATCCCTGATTAGGTCGTTCATTGTGATCCCTTGAAAGATAATGTCCCCTGAGGTCAACGAACTAAATGAATAGAAATGAGTTCAATCAACAATCTAGAGTTCTTTTTTTTGTCAAGGAAGGTCCTTTGATTTCGCTCTTCCCAAATCAACCATATAATGACAATAGGAAGATATCTCCACAAGTATCTTTCCCTCTTAAGGAAAGAAGCATAGGATCACATCCACATAAAATCTGCAATCTCCATGAGAAATGATGAGGAAACATCGAAAATGTAAAGAAAATAGCACCATATCTCAAGCACAAATGGAC
>JAOXJP010132721.1:0-13558 GCA_025762735.1 Platanus orientalis | reverse complement strand
TAGAAAACATGACATTGTGTAAGAAGAGATGGGCTGTAATGACTACTTTTAATAATAACTCTTATTCGGCTTGATTTAGTAATTTCTCTTTCCACCATCCCATTTTGTTTGTTATTATTTTCAATATATGCAAATAGACTAGTTTTATTTCTACCTATATTGATAGGTAATCTTAGGTATTTCCCGGGGGTTTGGGTTTGTTGTATATTCATTTGGGTACTTATATCATCCTTAATTTGTCAGGTGTATTTTTGCTAAAAATGATTTTTGATTTTTCATTATTGATAGTTTATTTTGATTCCTTACTAAATTGTTTTAAGAATTCTTTTATACTGTTTATTTTCTTTCTATTAGCCATTGAGAAAATGTAACAATGATTGACAAATAAAAGGTGTGTGATTATGGGACTGGTTCTCTTAACTTTTATTCATTCTATTTGTTTCTGTGTCTCTAATTTTTGTGGTCCATTTGATAGGCTTTGCATGCTTAGAAGGAAAATGTAAGGTGATATAGGGTCTCCCTGTCTTAAGCTTTTACTTAGTGAAATTGGTGTATTGGGTGATCCATTAACTAATATTCTATATGTGACTGAGGTAACGCATTCCATGATTAATTTTATCCAATTTTTACTAAAATTCATAGATCTCATTGATTTTCCTAGGTGTTTCCATTTCATCCTATCGTAGGCTTTGTTCATATTTAATTTGATTGATACATAATTCTTGTGTGTTGTATTCATTTTCATATGTGTAAGTATTTCATGAGCTATAATTATATTGTCAAATATTTACATTCCTTTTATAAACGCTCCTTGGTTTTCAAAAATTAGTTCATGGATTACTTCTTTTCTATTCTTATAGAAATAAAAGTACTCTGGTTTTTATGTATAGAATGTGATTACTAACAATTACGATGATAACTTTCTCATATCTTGTATCTGGTTTTTATATTGATTATATTATTGAAACCTTTGTTTCTTTCTCTTTTTTTGTTAGCAAAATCAATTAAATATCTATTTCTAAACTCTTTATAAAAAGAATTGCATTTATTTGATTATACAACACACCACCACTTATTTGGATAGGTGTTTAAAGAGATTCCACACTCACCTTATGATTCAGGGGCTTCATAAAAGATTAGAGTTTATTATGTTAGCCATCTTATCCACACAAGAAACCAATGTGTCATCATTTTCCTTCATAGATAGTAAACTTGGAAACTCTTTTAGAGAAGCTAGTGGTCTTGCTATAAGTTGTGAGACAATTAGTTTCAACGGAAGTTGTAAAGAGATGTTAGCATGAATTAATAAAAACCCAATCATGAGATACAATGCAAAAAAAAAAAAAGAAAGATGGGTGCATCTGTGCTCTCTTATTTTAAATTTATCAAAGAGTTTTAGGAAAACTTCAACTAAGATAAACCTATCAAATAATCACATGGCTACATCTGGTTAGCAATATTTAGATTGATTTGAAAAGGTTTGGAAGTTGATGGAAGCTCTAATGGGAAAATGAGGTGAAGTGACGGTCATATGGGAGTTAGGAAGACAAGTTTTATAAATATTAAAAAAATAGAGAAAGATCTTAATAGAAAAATATATATAAAGTGGAAATGTTGAATCTCACATACTATTATAATTGCTTTAATCTAGAACCTCAATGTAACACCATCCAAACTAGAGGATTCACACCTCAATATATAGCAATTATAGCAGCATTATTTGATGGCATTATCCTCTTAAAGTTTCCCTAAAATTTGAGTTGTTTTTTACAAAGTGATAAATCTACTATTTTGTTTTTGGTTAATCCATGTGATTGCAGCAGTTTTTAGTCACTTCTAGAGTTAAAATAAAGTTAAAATTGATACTGTAGGATGTTTTTTAGAAGTACAAGTTGTGTGAAGTGAGTTTTATACTTATGCGTGGTTCAGGGGTTGTGTAACCTATGGTGCTATGAATGAGGGTGTCACACAGGGATTTCTTAAACATGGCTTGAGTGCCAAGTACAAGTTTATGGTTACTCGGGATCAATTTATTGGTGAAGAGGTAGAAAGTGAGTTTCGTAAGTTTCAGGCTATCATGGGGGAAAGATGGTTGCATTATCGCTACAAAACATGGCAAAAGCCTCCTTTTTTGGTCAGAAGGGAGGAAGTGATGTGTTGCCATCAACTTGGGTTTTGGTTGTTGTGGTTTTATTCATTGTTTTTATCATTGGATATAAAATGGTGATATAATGAACATGATAATGTTATGAATTGTAGTAGGTACTACTGTAGGAGTTAAACTAGATGAAAATATGATATTAATTTTTTTTTTTTTTTGTTAATATTTTTCCTCTTAAACTGTAGCTTGAAACATGCTCGAAAACTTTTCAGGGCTATTTAACTCCTCTTATGAGTACAAACAAACGCTTGAAAACAAGTTAAGAGGTAAAAGTTGTAAAACAAAATCTTTCATCTGTTCTGTTTTATCTCCAATCAAAGTTTTACGAGCAAACACACATAGCCTTAATAACAAAATATAGACTAAAATAATAGGAGACAGAAAAGAACAAAACACTTATAACAGTTATATGTTGTACAAGACCAACCACCATTGCCTCTGTCAGTTTCTTTATACCTATGAGAGCTTAGGAGAAATTGTCACAATAGCACAATGTGTTTCTTTACTTAAAAATAAGAGAGATTTTGAGTAAAGCTGATACATATTCTCAGCTCAACTATAATTGACACATGAGAACAAAGCCCAAAGCTGGGATCATAAAAAATGGACCAACAAAAAGTATGGTATCAACTTGGAGCTAAATCGCCAAATATTCAAAAGATTGAAACGATATAACTACCATATTACAACACAGATGCTGAACTGACTAAGAATACTTCGGTGGCTTGAACTTAATCAAAATAATGGCTAGTCACAAGACAATCACAAGCCTAAACACCCAAGTTTTATTTTTATTTGATTATTATTATTATTATTTTGGGGTGCTAGGGCCATTAGACAAACTCTGCATCATTAGGAGATTCGACCCTAAGACCCCTCTCCTGGGGAAGCAATACGACAATGACCCATGCTAGGGGACGTCGGCATTTAAATATTTGAGTTTAGGGAGGTGTTTATCTTTTTGCTCCTAGCAATCCTCTATTATCCCTTTCGTGTTGCTTCCATCTTGCAGTGAAAAAGCATCTATCTCATCATCTTATGATTTTGTGGTGCAAACATTTAAAACTAAGTTGAAAGGGTGGAAATCTAAAATGCGTCAAAGAGGATTGTGTCTGCGCCCCTAAACTAACGCTAACCTCCACTCCCTGTCAGGGGGCGGGCACAACAGCGCTGAAAAGGGATGCACCCCCCCCCCCCAAAAAAAATGTAAATCACTTTTTGGTGCTTATGTGTCCGCCCCCTAACAGGGAGTAGAGATTAACAGTTTTTAGGGAAGCGGACACAATCCTCCCTCCAAATGCTTACTTGCTGGATGTACTATTCTTATAAATTTAGTGCTTTCATGTTGACTAGCTTACTTCCTAAAGTTGCGTGTAAACAATTAAATGACATTTAAAGAGACTTCTGGTGAATAGGGTTGTCAATTGGGCTAGGATGGGGTCAACCTGAGCCCAATCTAAAGTATAAAATCCTAGTCCGAATCCAGCCCGAGCCCAAACTCAGTTTGAGTCCTGTCTATTGTAATTATTCGGGCTTCGGGGTGAGTTTGGGTAACATGAAATGGAATGGAGATATATAAATACAAAAATGTTATGTTCTTAACCACTCAGTCAAAACAATGTCTGTTGGTAAATGTTATAAATTTATTTGTTTTATTCTAATAACCAAACCCTTTTTAAAGTTTTAGAATTTTAATAGCAATTTTTTTTTTCACTATGTAAATTAATCTAATGAAAAACATAAATCAAAAAATAAATTTTTTTTTTTGGGATTTGGACTGGTTTCATGTTTTATTCACTTTGGGCTAGACGTCGGGCTGAAATAACTTGGACTCAAATCCAACCCGAAAATTAGTTCGGGCCTAAAATTTGGGCCCAAGCACGGTCTAGCCTGAAACTCAACCTCCTTAGCTTGCCCAATTTTTGGGCCAGTCAAATTGGGCTTTAGGCCAGCCCAGTCCAATTGACAGCCCTACTGGTGAGGGCATCACGAGAGAGGGTGACATCTATATCTGAGCCTGAAATCAATTTAAAAAAAATAAGGGTTTTGGGGTCTGGGTATTAGAGAAATGGAAGTAGTAAATAAAGAAATGATAGTGAAAATAAGATGTTTTTTGCGGAACCTCATCGCTATCTGGGCTAGATTTTACTAACAACAAAGTATCTCCAGCATTAGCATTTTTGGAGTGGGCGATATGCTTGAAATCGCAATTTTGGTCTAGAGTCATGTGATGTAAACATTTACACGATAATAGAGCTTGTTGGATGATAGGCATAGACAGAAGGATAGACATTTGACACAATCCATGAATTCCCTCCATCGAAGATCACAGGACAAGTGAAATTGGATCCAATTTATGTTGAGTAAATGAGCTAATTGATCCCTACTCTTAAGGAATTGCAAGAAGAGTTACTTCATCGGTTCTTCCCATCAACCATAGTGAACTCATTCCTCAAAATTTTATACAAAATCTGTTTTTAAATCTATTCAAGCATCATTACCTTCCTCATCTAATTCAAATACCGAGAGCCTACAAGCTTTTTGGAACAAGCTATGGAAGACTAGGAGCATCCTTCCAAGAATCACAATGTTTATATGGCAATATCTTAATGGGGCTGTTCTCTCAAAAGATTTATCACAGGAACAGAACCAAGTTATTAAATATGTGGCCTGGATCCGGAAACACTAGCCTATTTTTCGATTGTGGTTGAGCACAAGCTATTTGGTTTGGTTCTGCTTCAGGCCTGCATATTCAGGAGCAATATAAAAGGTTCAAAGAATGGATCCAAGAATGGCTTATGCCACCACTTGCTACTTTGATATTACAATTCTTTGGAACACTTGGAAAGCTTGAAACAAAAAGGTATTTCTGCTTTGTTTCATGAATAGATTAGAGAACACATCAGTAGAGAATTATACTTGCCCAAGTACTAGTCCCAGCAATTCCAAGTGAAAATCCACACATCTGGTGTCCACCTCCAAGATCAATGTTGATGGTCTTGCAAGGATTTTTAGTGCTGAAGCGGCCATCATCTGAGACCATTGAAGTACTTTCCTGGTGAGTGAATTGAAAGACATCAAAGTGTGTCTAATGGAAGAAGCAAAACCCAGGGCCTCCTTGCTAGGCCTGAAACTTACACAAGGAGTCACAACTTTTTGGTCACTATACAATGAGATTGCCTCCCAATTGTCAAACTTCTGAATGAAGTTGATAGCCCTATTCCATGGCACATTCAAACTATTATTTAGGACTGCTGACGAATGATCTCCAACAATTTTCAAAAGTTTCCTATGTTCCTAGGCCCAACAGTAAGGCTGCACACTCTTTGGCAGCTATCGTAGCAAAAGAGCATATTTAAATGGAATCTTATAATCAGTCGGTTGCTTCTAGTTGATAGCCTTATTCCATGGCACATTCAAACTATTATTCTGAAATTGCATGATATCCCCTAAGGTTTAGCATCTATTATTACAATGGAATCTTATAATCAGTCGGTTGCTTCTAGTTAAATGATTGAGCTTGAGCTTCTTACCACGCATGCACGCATGTGTGTGCACACACGAAAACACACACACACACACACACACACACACACACGTGTGCGCACGGGACATCATTCACAGTGAAAATAGACAATTACCCCTTTATAGTGACCACGAAAAATATACAGGGGTACTTCTAAGTTTTCACTAATAAAGATTTCCTAAGAAAGGGCTGCCCTATTGTATTCTTTAACAAATTACCAAAATAAGAAAAAATAAAAATGAAAACCAAAAACAAAGGGTGGGGGCATAAAAACTCAGCTTACAAGTGTGGACGGGCCTACATGACTTGTTTCCAAGGCCCAACCTGGCACAGCCCATAGTTATCCCAAGGGAACTTGCACTAATTAAGGCAGCACATTTAGACCAAAAAGTCCATCTCAACTTAAGGCCTGATGGCCTCAGGCCCGAGTTTTCTTTTTTCTTTTTTTGGTGGTAGAAAAGAGATTTTATTTTATAGCATACTTACGGTAACAAAGTTCTAATTTCATCATCAGTCGTTTTCTTTAGCCAAGCAGGTGAGGTTGAAATTGTCCAAATTTGTCTATTTAAACTTTCAATCCCATGCTTTGCTATGCCTGAATTTAAGCCCGGGCTTAAGCTAGGACCATGCTTGGGCTCACCACAGCCTGGCAGAAGGTTAGTTGTTAGGATTTTTACTTAATTTTTTAGTTTTTATAAGAAGCTCGTGGGCCTTGAGACAGTCCAATTTTCTGGCCCAAGACCCTTGGATTTAAATTGGGTCATGCTTGGGCCTTAGCGCCTGAGATTTTTTAGGTCTGGGCCCAGCCCAAGGCCGATATATACAACCATGTGTCTGTGACCATATCGCCGGCTGACATGTGGTGTATAGAGTTAAAAGTGTTAACATAAGTACCAAATTTAAATTCACATCACGTGTCGGTCTGTGGTACACATCACATGTTGGTCACGGAAAATCATTTACCGCTGATGTGAAACAACTTGAGGCTAATTTATTAGCCTTGAAACATTTCGCATTGGTCGATTTACTCAAACTAGGTCTACCAAGTGCAAAATAGAATTAGTTTTGCAATCTCATGTAAGTCCCAAAATTTGCTGTAGTGAAATCTTTTGTAGCATGAACCAAAAACCCACAATGTATGGGAATTTGAAATTTCATCTAACCCCTGCCCATTTTATTCTATGTGGTGTCACCTGGTGTCCTGGACACCATCTGAACACCAAATTTTGGACAGAACATCTATTTCCTAAAAGATAAGAAGCACTAGTGATATTTCACAAAGGATCTTCTCTGCCGGTCTATGACCTGCTAAGGTCTTGTCTAATAGGTGGCAAGAGATGATTGGCGGGAAAAAGTGAATTTCATTTTTTCAAAAATTGTATTTCACTTTCCCTCTGATAGTGTCCTACCACCTCTTAGACAAGACCTTAGCAGGTCATAAGTGGCAGGAGAGGATCTAGTCTAGTGATCTTTGGATACAACAACAACAAACAGCCTTATCCCAAATTGGTAAATTGGTTCGAGTTAATCTGGACCATGTTGTCGCTTTGGTCTAAGCAGCATTTGAAGAGATCTAATCAGCTCAAGCCGCTTATGCATACTACATGTACAAAACATATATATTTTTTGGGTTCATGCAATACGCTTAAGTGCTTGAACAGTTGAGCCGATTATCAAGTGCATTTGAATTTTCGATTAGGCATCCAACATTTGAGTTCAACTAAATGAAAATCTAGGGCAAAAGGGCCTTTTGCAGCCAAAGTTGTCTTTCCATCCCATGTCCCCACATCACAGGTTGACACATGGTTTTTTTTTGGTTGAATTTGGGACCTTTTTTAGATACCTACTATTTCATTTTAACACTTTTTTAAACAGTTTTAACCCTATACACCCCTTTTTTAGGTAGCTACTTTTTCATTTGAATACCGTTTTTACGGTTTTAACCCTATACACTCCCTTTGTGTGTGGGATGGGGGGGGGGGGCATACAAATTGGGTGTAGAAGATATTTTATGTTCCCCTTTTTGACTAGGCTTATTTCAAGAATTCACAATTGGGCTTATCGTAGGTAGTCAAGCAAACCTCGACCAAGTTGCATGCCCAGTTTTAGAACATTCATTTAAGAGTTCTAACATATGAGAGTTATGCGTGTCAGCAAGTTGAGCTCTGCTCACTTAGCTCAACTTGGCTCACCAAAATCAAATTTACTATTTCAGGCATGAATCAAAGAGTATAATAGCCAATGAGCCAAACCTGCTCCTAAGGCTCAATAGTTATGTGTGTGTATAAATATTTTGTAGAAACCTATGGAGTGGTCATGGTTGATAACACCCAATATGAAGAGTCTCTTGGAAATTAGACTCCTAAGGAACCTTCATGAAGAATTCTCTTGGAATATGTGACTCCTTGAAAAGAGTTGTGTGTCTTCTTAGAATACACAACTCTTTGATAAAAGTTGTGTTGGTTTATCAACCAATACAACTTTATCCATTCTCTTTCATGAAATGTTGTGTATATAGAGAAAAAGTTGTACTGGCTTGCCAACCAACACAACCCTAGATTTATGAGTGTCACATATACTAAGAGTTATCTAGATAAGATTGTCTTTTCTCTCACACCCTTTGGATAAGTATAAATAGATGAATGGTATGACCTTATTCCACATCAAATTGGATGAAAATTCTTTCATAATTTATCCCTCCTCTCATTTTGTCTTAACCTCTTATATATTTGTCCAAAGGTGTGTGAGTGATACTTAGTCTCATGACATCTTATCATAACCTTATCTAGAAATGATTTGTTCATAAGCTGAACTGAACCAAACCCAACCCATTAAACCACTTGTTAAGGGTATATAAGGTAACCCGTTCTTGTTTTTATCTTATTGGTTGATGCTCTTTGTGGGCTAATAGTGGTATCAAAGCGATGCTATCTAAATTCTTAATCAAATGATCAAAAGAATCACGATTCAATAAGAACTTGATACGGTGTGCCAAATTGTGTTTTTGACGATTTTTTTATTGTATAAAATTGAAGTCTTGATCAAGTGAAAGAATATTCATAGAGATATTGATATATCTTATTACATCAATACATCAACACTTGTAGCGGAACCAATGATAAATGATTGGTGGATAGATTCTAGAGCAATTCGATATGTAGCCAATTACAAAGATGGGTTCGTGAATATTAAAGACATGCCAATCGTAAAACATAAAATTTACATGGTCAATAATTCTTATTATGATGTGTTAGACAAGGAGATTTCAAATTTCAATCGGATAAGTCAAGTTTTATTTTATTTAATGTTTTGTATTAGAAGAAATCTCATTTGTGTGTTAGAATTAGAACAAAAAGCTACATAATTGGGTTTAAGTTTGGTTATGTTATGATTAAGTCTAAACTTGTCCATGAGAATTTGAAGGTGTAAAGTTCATGTTCTAATACCAAAGCTTCTTAAAAATAAGTTGAACATTCAAACTTATGAATGCAGATTCATTGGTTACCCTGACAATGAGTTTGGTTATAAATTCTATCACAAGGAAAGAGAGCTTATTGAAAGCAAAGATGCTATATTCATAGAAGAGGTTAAACACATTAGTGATTTTGAAAAATCTTATTGATAGATAAACATGAGTGTCAGAGGATTGTAAAAGACATAGGCCAAAATGAACCTATTAGAGAAAGTACTGTTATACCGATTAAACCAAAATGACATCTTATGATTAGTGTGAGGAAAATGTCTAGAGAACCTTCATCCCTATTTTAGGACCATTATAGTTTAATGGTATAGGAAGATGATTATGAATAAGATGATATCATTGATGATCACATGACATAAGTGGAAGCAATGAGTCTACAGAACTCAGTTGAATGGATGGAAACAATGAAAGATAAGATAGCCTCCAATAAAAAGAATAATGTATGGGAATTGTTAGATTTTTTGAATGGCCGAAAGACAATAAATTATAAATGGGTACTTAAGAAGAAGTACATAGCTAATGGTACATTGGACAGGTATAAGGTTAGGTTGGTAGGCAAGAGTTTTACTCAATAAGCTGGGATAAACTTTAAAGACACATATTCATCAATAGCTAAGTTTGTGTCAATTAGAATTTTAATGACTATAGTTGCATATATGGATTTGAAATTGTTCCAGATGGATGTAAAAACTACATTCTTTAATAGTAATTTGAAAGATGACATTTATATGCAACAACCTAAAAACTTTAAAATTTAAAAACATGATGACAAAGTTTATCGATTAAAAAAGTCTTTGTACGGACTTATACAATCCTTGAGGCAATGGTATTTGACCTTCTGCAAGGCTATTCTAGGATTAGGATATGAATTGAATATGTTTGATCATTGTGTATATGTGTGAAAGAAATGATGCTAAGATAACAATATTATCATTGTATGTGGATGATACATTTTTGGTTAGAAATGATTAATAAGATTAAATCATATTTAAGTTCTTGGATTGAGATGAAAGACATAGGTGAAGCATCTTATGTATTAGGTATTAAGATATTTAGAGAACGGGGCTTTAGGATGTTATATTTGGATCAATAAAAGTATTTTGAGAAGATCCTTAAGAGATTTGGAATGGAAAGGTGTAAACCTGTTACTACATCTACTGTCAAGGAACATAAATTAGATAAATCACTGCATCCACAGAATGATTAGAAAAATTACATAATGGATAAAGTATCATATGCCCAAGTTATGGGCAATTTGATGTATGCAATGATCTATACTAGGCTTGATATTTGCTATAGAGTTGGATTAATAAGCCGGTTTCAATCTAATCCAGAAGAGACACATTGAGAAATGGTCAAGAGGATAATAAGATACATAAAGGAACAAAAAATTATAAGCTATGTTTTGAATATAGTAAACTAAACATTATTGTATTCTTTGATGCAAATTTGGCAGGTGATCTAGATGAAAAGGAAATCAACTAGTGTATCTATGTTCCTCTTTAAGGGATGAATATTTTCTTGGTCCAATAATTACATGTAGTGTAGCAATGTGTACTGTTTGGATTGGATATTTCATAAGAGATTTGAAACTAGGTTTGACAAACGGTGCAATCAATATGTTTTGTGATAACAAGCTTATTATTTCTATAATAAAAAGTGGAGTTAATAACTCGAAGGCAAAACATATTGATGTAGATTATCACTATATCATAGATATAGTGGAAAGATGTGAAGTTAAAGTCAACTATGTTACCTCTAAAGAGATGGTAGCTGATGCCATGACTAAGGGATTGTCTATGGAGAAATTTAGATAACATATAGCCAAAATGGGTATGATTGGCCTAAAGGACGTCTAACGTGTTGAAAGCTATGTGGGAGGCATTACTAGAGGGATCTCGGGGACGCCTAAGAAGAACAACAAATGCATGATCACTTCGAATTAGTATAAGCATGTATATTGGATATTCAAAATCGAAAAAGCCAACTTTATGAGATAATTCTAAATGTGATCAAAAGTGGTTGAGTGCACTAATGAGGTATGGACACCGACTCAGGTCCTCGTATGTAAAATCCATAGAAAGCTGGAGGAAAACTGATATGAGTCTAGAGTGTATAGTGCAATCACCAAGTGGTGGTAATAAGTAAGTTGACATTGTCAAGGTCAGGGAAGGTTTTGCTCTTGGATTATAGCGTAGGGAGTACCTGATAAAATGAAGACGTTATTCCATAAGAATGTGAGAGTATAGGGAGTACTTTTTTTTGTTGCAGGTCTACAAATCTGAAATAGAAATTTGGGTTAAAGTTGTCTATTGTGATACTGAGTGTGAGACCTTTGTCTCAAAGACACTAGTACGATTCCAATATTAAGTGATTGAAGTCGTCAAAGAGTACATTCAGTTTAACAATATTTGTACAGAGTATTTGATAGGATTGATTTAATACTGACGACGATCTATTAGGGACAATGGATCACGTTATCCGAAGGACTATGTAGTGATTTGACAAATCCTACTAGTTGCTTAATATAGCAGAAATGAGAAGACATATGTGTTCAATCATACTCAAGTGGGAGATGTAGAAACGTATGAGGTGGTCATGATTGACCACACAAAAAACGAGGTGTTCTTTGGAGATTGGACTCTTGAGGAAACCCAAACATCACAACTCCTCATGAAGAGTTCTATTAGAATATGCAACTCTTTGAAAAGAGTTGTGTGTCATCTTAGAATATGTAACTCCTTGAGAAGAGTTGTGTTAGTTTTTCAATCAACACAACCTTATCCATTTTCTTTCATGAAAGTTATGTACATAAAGAAAGAGTTGTGTTTTTTCCTTTATACCCTTTGGATAAGTATAAATAGATGAGGGGTATGACCGTATCCTATATTAAATTGAATGAAAATTCTTTCTTAATTTCTCTCTTATCTTATTCTTCTCTTAATCTCTTATATACTTATTTAAAGGTGTGTAAGTGATACCTAATCTCACGACATCTTATCACAACTTTACCTAGAAATAGTTTGTTTATAAATCAAACAAAACCTAATCCATTAAACTGGTTGTTGAAGGTATAAGACAGCTCGTTCTTGTTCTTGTCTTATTGATTGATGGTCTTTATACCCCCCCACACAAATACACACACAGACTAACCTAGGTTCAGACTCACTTAGAAAATGAGAGTAAATCAAGGTTCAGGCTTGGCTTTGAGAGCTTAAAACAAGGCTCGGATTCAGCTCATATAAACTAGACAACCCTACGAGTTAAGTTTCAAGCTGAGGCGAGCTAACTCAGTTAATTGACAGCGCTACGTAAGGGTCATCATAAACAGTGTTGAAATGGTCTTCGGGGTGCTATTTTCATTACTCCACCCCCATTTTTAGTACTTCTACCCTCTTATCATTTCTTCCAATTGTTTGGACAAAACTAGCTTTATCCTGCTGTAACATTTTTATTTGGAATCCAGATCTTTTATGCCCACAGCCTGTGTTGCGGCTGTGTTACGTGCACTATGTGTTGAGATGTGGTGTGTACAAACTACGAAGGTTAAAAGCCTCAAAAGGCAATCAATTCAAGCAAATTGAAGTACACAACATATTCATAAAAAAAGGGTACCCCAAAAAAGGCACTACATTCAAAAACAGCCCATGTGCATGCAACTCCGCTGCAACACGGGCTATGGCACCTGGTTGGTATGTAAAGGATTGATATTTGGGAACCAAGATTTAATGATCCTAAGAAATATGCATGGCCAAAAAAATATACCTACCAATTCATGCCCAATTTTCTTAAAGGGAAAGGATGAATTAGACTGTGCTAATCATTGCGTTGTTTGTGGAGGGCAAGAACTATTTTTTTTTTTTTTTTTTAAACCAAAAAACAAATGGGGACTTTTTTTATACAACAATCTAAGGTTGTCTATGACATGCAATTTCATGATTTTGAGATTTTAATCTTAAGACTAAATCCTGAGATCACAAACTTGAGATCAACATAGTAGATTTTATTGATCGTTTTGTTTAGGGTTTGGCTTGATCGAGAAAGAGGGAGAAAAAGAGGAACGGGACCTTGTTTTATATTTTATATGATAAAATACCAACTTACCCTTATATCTTAAAATGTTCATATTAGTTATTTAGCTATTTCTTAAGATCACCATATGAAAATAAGCTGTGATTTCAAATCAGGGTTTTTAACACAATCTCTAGTTAGTTGAAAATGCGATTTAAATATGGTACTGGCATATCACATGCCAAACAGATTGAATCTAATCTCAAATCCAAATCAGTGATTAGATTGCAATCCAAGATTAAATGCCAAAGATATCCTTACGATATGGTTCAGCCTCTTAACGAATGCCTAAGGTCAGCCCATATGTAGGGGTGGATAC
>JAOXJP010132710.1:0-13558 GCA_025762735.1 Platanus orientalis | reverse complement strand
CAATTTTCATTAAAATAAGGAACAAAATTTAAATCTTTTTTTTTTTTTTTTTTTTGTGATAAAAATAACTTCATTAATACCTTGACCCAAAATATACATCACAATTGCGATCAAGTTTATACCCATATTGGGCCATATCATGGGTCTCCAAGTTATATGTTTGTTTTTTTCTAGCAACCAAAAAGTTGAAGCCAAAAGTGGTAGTGAAAACTTTTTCCTGTCACGTGGTAAGAAGTCTATGGAAAGTCTTCTTTTTTGTTTTCCTGTCAGGTGGTAGGTAGTTGACGGAAAATGTTTTTATTTTTTGTCAACTAAAAGTTGATGCTAAAAGGTCTTCGTTGATGTTAAAAGTCTTACTTTTTCCGGCAACTTGCATAATTGATGCAGAGGTTTTTGGCATCACAACTTATCACATCAGCCTGTGTTAACTAAAAAGTTGACGGGAAAAGGCTTTTTAGTGTCAACTATTTTACTTTTTGCGTCAACTTTCTTGTAGTGAATCCAACAAATCCAGTGTTAGCAAATCTAGCACATCCAATGTATCCAATCCAGCAAATCTAGTACCAGAAAAAACAAATCCTGTGCCAGTGAATCTAGTGCATCCAGCACATCCAATTTGTATCTGGAGAGGAATTTAGATTGTATGAAATTGTTTTCTTTGTGTAAAAATAGGTAAAAGAGTTGATTCAAATCTAGAGCTTCCTAACATGTGAAAATCTATTGTTGTAAATTTTTCTCTATTTAAATGAAACGAGGCTTGCTTTCTTCTCACATTGTGAGAGAAAGCTTTTCAAAATACCTTAAAATCTGTATGCACTTCCAAGCAACCTAAGTTCATGCACGAATATGATGATTGTAAATGTCACTATGGTATGCAACAATGTCAGTGCTCCAAACTAACCAAAGACAAAGTTTATTACTGCAGACATGATTCAATTCAACCCGGTAATTCAATCCAACCGAACTGGTTCATTATATTTTTGGGTTTGAAATATACCATTGCGTAGTTAGCTTTAGGTTGATCCTTTAGGACCCCATTACTTACTGGAGCTGTTCCAATTAGACTCGGTTTAATTTTTGCTAGACTGATTTTGCCTAAACTAATTTGGTACACTCCAAGATGTAGCTTACTGATATAGTAATGAGAAATGAGGAAACCTGGTGGTAGTTTCTCCAAAGCCTTTTCACCTTTCAAATGTATGTTGTACAGATGGAGCAGGCGCTCATCATTCTGGACCTCTCAGGCATGAGGTATCTCCGTGACTGGATTTGACTGTTTAGCCAAAAGTTGTTCTGATCTGTCTCCAAAGCACACAGCTCGAACTCAGGTTAAAATTAGCTATGCAACAAATCCAAAGTGTCTAATGCAATAAGAAATGGAACGCAGTATGCTCCCATCACCTGAGCACAAAGTGCCGAAAGCCGTGACGTTAAGTCATGATTCAGTCATACATTGTACAGGGAGATCCTCAAGGAACAAGGAACTTGTAGAATGGTGTTTATGCAGTTCCTTTTGCTCTTTCCAACATTTTCTCCACATTTCCCCAACATTTTGTGTTTCCAGACTTCCTTTCTCCTTGTATAATTCTGGATGCTTTTGTATGCGGTTTCTTCTCCTAGAAATCTCTCTTGGTCTGTTGATCTAGAGAATTTAGATATTCCAGATTGTTATTTCTTCTTTTGAAAGGTCAAGTTCTGTTGTGACAAAACAACTTTCAATGGCTTGAAACAAAGTGGGAAAACAATAAAATGTCAAAGAACAATCACATAACACAAAGTTTAATGTCGTTCGGCAAAGTTTTCTACATCCATGGGTGAAGATGATCAAGACCTGTTGGATCGTGTGGCAACAATCCCTCAATCAACTGCATAGCCATAGTTGATGGACAAAGCCAGCTCAATCAAAGCCTCAATCTGTTGGCCAAACTTGTCCCTACGCACACACTGCACACATTATATCATGCACGTTTTTTCATTATCTAATTATATATAATAATAATATTTATTTTAGAAAACTTTTTGAAATGCCATTGCATGATGCATCTTATTATAGTGGAACATTTGATATTGGAATTTTTCTGGCCGGCTTAGGTAACTTGGTCAAAGTGGATCGCTAAAAGAGTAAACCAAGTGGTCAACGACTTCGATAAAATCTGTAGGATAAGGCCTAAAGTGTTGGGGGAGTTGAAGAGTAAAAGGTTCTCTTCCCATATTTTAATATATCAATTGAAGAGCTTCGACGGCTCTTTTACAAGTGATGCAAGACATATAAAGAAGTTTCACGAGAAGGGAGAGACGTCACAAGAAGTACATCCACTCAATCGAGAAATCACTTTTGAGGAGAAATTCTAACTCAACAAGAGACATTCAGGTTTTATCTCTTTAGAAGGCAATCCAGTCATTCTTCCGGCTGTGAATGTTATTGTTTTTTTCCCTTCATTGGGATCATAGCCAAGTAACTGCAACAACAATTTCTTGTTTGTCTTGAAGAAGAAGAGCCGTTCTCAACCCAACGTGACGTCAAGCGTGAGCCTCTTAGAAGCTCTCTTCCTCCTCCAATCACTCACGTCAAGTGGGAGTGTTCTACGCAGAGTGGGAATGCTTGGGCTAGCATCCTTATCTTATCATAGCAAGAAAGTCTCCCTTGATCATTGATCTCACCATTGGATTGCATCTAGTTTTCAAGTAGATCAATTCCCAGAAAATCCAAAGTACACGTGGTTCTGCAGAATCCACCATACGGTGTCTCTCAATATGCACCCATTTTCTGTCCTGATTGAAGACTCACCGTCCTGCATGCAACTTATGCTTATCTTCTCTTTATACGTTACATCGTTGCTGTTGTGTAATAATCATCCAAGCTGCAACACACAAAAGGAAAGGCGTTGATAGACTACTCAAGGACTCTACAATAGCACGCATGAAGATCAGTAGTACTCTATCAAGCTGCTGGAATTGTCACCACCACTCTCAAGGTCTAAATCAAGTTTCTGATATATGCATCAACAATTGTGTAAATCAGCCACGTCCCTTGGAGTGCCTTCAACTGCAGCCTCCCAGATTTCCTTACGCCACCACCTTGGTCGCTGAAAACTCACCATGAGAAAGTCGTTCCTCATCTAGACGCACAAGTCAGCAGTTTCATAAGCAAGGGCTTGTTAGGGATTTACCCTAATCCCAGGATCGTAAGAAAGCAAAACAAAGCAAAATAAAGATCAAGAACAAAGAACAAAACACTGAAAAACACCAGATTTACGTGGTTCACCCAACTTGGGCTACGTCCACGGAGTCGCTGTGATTTTTCACTATGATCGAAAAATAGAAAGTACAGGACGATACTATTGTTGCGGCCGGGGAAAAGTGTACAGTACTATCAGGCTCCACACTTCCCATCAGGGCTTGTCACTGTAAGAAGGAAAGTGAATTGCATTTAGCATCATCTTCTCTCACACCAGGCTGCACATTTGTATCCATCATCATTCTATCTGTGAGCTGCATCGCTTTCCGATTGATCGTGCATCTCACAACAAATCAGCAGTATAAACTCATACCAGACTGTATTTAACAAGTCAACTTGAGGTTATTTGAAGTCATTTTCAGAACCACACACCGGTAACATAAGCTGTCACACAGGTCATTCCATTCCAACTCCTCCTTTTGATATTTCCTAGTACTTTATTGATTAAATTTGAAGGCATCTAGGGCTGCTAGTGTAGAAATTAGCAAAATTGAGATACTAAATGGAACTAATTTCTCAACTTGAAAATATAGGATTAGACACATGCTATTTCATGATAAAGTTAAATACATTTTGGATACACCCTTTCATACGGTTCCACCTACTAAAGCCGGTGATGTAGTTAGGAAAACTTATGATCATTTTGTTGAAAATGATAAATCAAACTAGAGAACAAAGATTAAAAAACATACAAAAGTGAGTTCCCAAAACCTAAAGGTGAATCCTTAAGGAAAACCCAAAGAACTCTCCACAAAACATTCTTAACAAAACCCACAATCTTTTGCACACACCAAAACCTTTAAACCTGATCAATCAGATAAAATGGGTCATATCGAGTCGCTTTTCGGATTATATAAATGCAATATATTTAAGTTGCATTTAAGACACTTTCCTTATAATCTCTACATTGGCTTGTGTTAATGTAAAATGTTGTAAATTTCATGAGCTGTAAAATACAAAGCATTGTATAGACCAGGAAATGTGTAGAGTTCTGTAGAGTCTAAGAGGATCGTGGTCTCAAGCTGTATGAAGAACAACTTCAAGACTTCAAGAAGACCTCATGGAAAGCTAATTGGAAGCATACAAGGTATTCTGAAGGATTCACAACTCATTCTGGGTTCAAAAAAGTAAAACAGGTAAAGTATGTGAATTTAAGCTCTAAGGAAGGGGTTCAAAGACTTATGAACCTTCACAGACCAAGGAGGAGCGATCCCAAAGTCTTTGTAGCATTCCAAGTGCTTTTTGGAGGCATTACAGGACAGTTGGATCGATCCAAACGTCATGGTTCAATCCAACTTATTTTGATCTATCTAGGATTGAACCAACAACTCTCGGGTTCATACAACTGAGATTTCAACACTTTTGGATCGATCTTGGATCGATCCAAAGTGCCAGAATTTACCAGAAACGAGGGTAATGGCTAGAAAATCTTACAAAACTGGAAAATAATGAATAACAATCAAAATTGAATGTTAGAAATGATTCCTATCCAATGGACAACAAGGTTCTAAGTCCATTATAAATTAGGGTGAGCATCGAAAAACAAAGTAACGCTTCTGAATACTTTTTTAAGATACTTTGCTCAAGCTTCTCCAAAGTTCTGAGAGAGATTTTGGTCTCCATTAAAGTGCTTATAACTCCCTATACTTATATAGGAGAGAGACCGATTCTAAGCCACTTCCTTGCTCTTGTTAAGGCAAATCATTAAGAGGCAATTTCAAGAGTTATTCAATAGAAAACTCGATCGGAATTCAAAAGTAACATTTTGCTCAAAAAGGAGTAATCCCGCATTGTGTGTATAACAACATCAACCTTCAAGAGGTGAGTCATGTTAGTTTAAATTATATTCACTTGTGATTACTCTAGCCAGAAACACCAAGAGCTTGAAACTACTGTTGGAAACACTAGTAGTGTAGTAAACACCTCATAGAAGGTGTAGACCATTCTCGTCGGAGACATTAAAAATAAACCAAGCACTATCATCAGAGACATCGATAGTGTAAATTTGACACTTCCAACGGAGACACCAGAAGTGTAGACCACACTCGCCAGAGACACCGAGTGTAGATTGGCTTGCGTTGTAAGTAGTTAGGCCTTATTTAATTTTAATCTTAATTGTACTTGTTCAATCTTAATAAAATTATATAGCTCGGTTATGAGCTTTTGAAAGTGGATGTAGGCCTTGTGCCGAACCACTATAAATCTATTTTTTTGTGTGTTTGATGATTGTTTTGAGTACTTGCATTTATTTTATCAAGTCATTCATTAGTTTATTCATTGTAATTGTGCATATAACATTTAGAATTAAAAAGACCTAAACAATCAAGTGTAGGGAACCTATCAGCCCTATTCCTGCTCTGCTATAGGTAACACTATAGTGTATAACGGAACCTCATGGTTTATGATTGATTTATAGATAATTAATTTACTAATCAAAAGTCTTTCGCTGCAATCAAACAAAATTAAGTAAATTAAGAAAAAAAGAATTAAAATTTGAATTATCCTATTCACCCCCTCTAGGATCATTACTGGACTTTTAGCTTGAAATTAAACCAAATTAAACTAAATGAAGCTCCTTGATAATCTTCTACACAAAACCTCCAAGGGTGCAGAATCAACTCTCTTTTAAAATGATCAACTCCAAGCCACCCTTGAACTTAATCCCCAAAATTGACTTTCTCGACATATTTACTGAATCTTCAGTACTCATTGCATAAGCACATGCAACCATGTCTTAAAGTGATCTCTAAAAAGAGGTCTCACGTCCAACTTGGGCCCATCATGCTGTTGAACTTCCAAAATCTTGATGGGGTTTAAATAACACCCTCACATCCCAAAAAATAGGAGTCTCACACTCCAACTCCACCTCCAACTGAACAACAAAACTCAAATCTCCGTCTTTTACTATTTGCTTGCTTGGATGCAATTAGGTAAACTCACCCAAAGTAACACCTTCGTATTGCTTTTCAAGAGCACCATGCTCACAAAACTCACTATTCACTGCACAAAGAAAATTGTACTTGCCTAATTCCCCCAAACATCTTACACACATGTAGCCCATTTGCATATTTCAGGACTGTTGGAATATGGTGTAAAAAACACAATTGCTCTACCTTGAATGGTGTTTCCAAGCAGCACATGAAGGTTCCCAACCTTTTTTGCTTCCAAAATAATCAAGGCAACCCTAAGAATCCTCATAGATTCGTTTTGAACAAAGACTTTATACCTACTAGAATCTAGCTCATCCAAAGAAATAAGATTCATTTTTAAATTTGAGAAATGCCTAACACTTGTCAATGTCTTTAGAACCCCATCATGCATATTGATTTTGATTGTCCCTATCCTAAGAATCTTGCATGGTGTACCATTATCCATCAAGACAACACCATCATTAATTGACTTATAGGTTGGAAAACAAATCTCTATTAGGACACATATGATAAGAACAACCTGAATCACAAATCCAATTGTCATGTCCTTAACGGTCACAAACAAAACCATGCCAGCATCTAAATTTATCTTTGTGATACCAACTGTATTTGAGGAGTTAACATTTTTTTCCTTCTTTTCTTTGAGCTTAAGAAAATTAACCTTAATGTTCCATTTCTTAAAGCTTGAAAGCCTTTACATGACGAAATCCCTTACAAATCATCTCTACCTTAATCATAAATTCTATAACTTACGAACATGAAAATGTATGGGTATTTCTAAACATCTAAATGAGATTAATAAGATTATTTATCAGTTGATAAGTATTACGTTAAAGTTTGAGGAAGAAGATAAGGCCGTAATCTTCTTGTCTTCATTTCCCTCGTCATATGAGCATCTCGTGATAACTATTATCTATTAGAAGGATCTATTGATTTAGAGGAAGTCACAACAAACCCTTCTTTCAAATGAATTGAGGAAAATGGCCTTACTGACGAGGTTCAAGTTGAGGGCTTAATTGCTCATGGGAAGACAAAGAAGAAGGAATTTGGTAGATCCTAACAAGATTTAGAGTGTTATTATTTTCATAAGAAATGATACCGGATAGACAAGAAGACACCCAAGTGATAATAAAGCTCACCACCCATAGGATTCTACTTAAGAGATAAAATAAGCTCACCACTCTAAGGAATCTACCAAAGAGATATAAATCAAAATCCACCGAATGGATAAGAGTTATAGAAAAAATCATTCTTCAAAAGTCAAAGATTGATTGTATTCAATATGTCAAAATTCTCATTACAACAAAAATGATTTTTAACAACATACTTTAGGCAGCGTTTTAGTAAAAATGTTGTAAAAGGTATAATATTATACATCATTCTCCTTATAAAATGCTGTCAAATGGGGTAAATGACAAAAATAACGTTTCTTAAACACTGTATAAACTAATATATACAATGTATGTTGTCAAATGGGGTAAATGACAAAAATTGCATTTTTTAAACACTGTATAAACTAATATAGACAATGTTTTGTAAAAAATGCTATTTACATAGGCTTTATACAATGTTTGTAAAACGCTATTTTTGTCCACCTGTAAAAATTTTCAAAACGCTGGTTATACAACTTCCTATATAACGTGTTTTCAAAACACTGGTTATCCTTCCGCAAAAACAACATAGCCAACGTTTTGAAAATGCTGGCTATACCCCACCGCGTATATATCCCGCTTTGATTCCCTTGCCGTTCTCTGCCTCTTACCCGCGTTCTATTCCATCCCATCTCTCACGCCTACTTCTTCTCTTTCTCGTTATCTCTCTCCTCCAAGGCTCATTCTCTCCCGGTTCGCTCGTACATTGGTAAGTTCTGCCTCTCTCTCAATCTCTTTCTCTTCCTCTCACTATTCTGCTCATCTCTCTCATTCTATTCTGTATTGTTTTTTAGGAATTTTCTACAAGAAAGGATTCACCCATATTCTCAATCAGTCTGACCTTATCAGGTAAGCACGATCCTCCTCCTCCTCCTCCTCCTCTTCTTCTTTTCTCTGTTTTTTTAGCTTGGCTTTTTTTATTTGCAACGATTTTGTTATTTTAGGGTTGTTCTACCTTGCAGCTAGCGATTATGAGAGGATTCGGCCCATTCTTTCTCATACCAGGCCCTCTCTCTCTCTACTCATGGGTGAACACCCACCTCAATAAAATCCCCCTTTCTCTGCTCCGCCATCTACCACTTCCATTCCGTATCTCTCTCTCAATCTTTCATTCTCTTGCTCTCCCTGTCGCCGTCTCTCATTCGCTCACACCTCTTTCTCTCCATCAAATGCCCCTTTTTCCCTCTCATAAGTCACCTTCACCTGCTACTCTCTCCCTCATTTTTGCAAAAGTCGCAAAGCCCTATGGCCCGACTTCTCCTCTACTTCCCATTTGGTGAAAACGCCAGGTCTGATCCCCCCTCATGACTTTCCTTCTGTCCCTTTCTCTTTCTTGTGAAAGCCCTAGTCCCCAAACCAGGTCCTCGTCCCTGCACCCCTCCCTCATTTTTTCAGCTTGCCTTCTTCTGCCTTAGGCTCAGGCGATGGTAACAACATGTCGCCAGCTGGTAGGGTGACCTTGAAGACCACCCCTGCTTCCATCTACCCGGGATACTCGAACAGGGCTAAGCAGGTCTGATTTGATGAAGACGACACAATCCCAGGCCAGCTGGTTGACACTAACCTTGGAGACCACCCATGCCTCTCTAATTGGCTCCTTTTTCTGTTTTAGAGTTCTCACATTCTATAAAACCCCATAGGCTTGGTCGATGGAGGGGGGAACGGGATCATCCAATAGAGGATCTGATCAACATTTTTGGTCCGTAGAAAATTTTCTAATCAACTAGAGAAAAAAACCTCACAAACTTCTCTACCTCTCTTTAGTCACCAGCAAAACATCTTGGTTTCTCTTCTTTTTTTGCTTTGCTGTTGCCAAATATGTAGGAAGAGATGTCTAACCATCATGTGCTACAAGAAAAGGGGATTCCCTTTTTCACTCAGGTTCTTTTGTGTTTATGCTTTCTTTTATTTATTTATTTTTTCTTTTCTCTTTTTGAGTTCACCGATTTGCAATATGTTGTTTAAAGTTCAGGTTCGACCTTTTTTATTTTTATTTTTTTATATTTATTTATTTAGTTATTTGTTAAAAAAAAGCTTTAGGATTTATTATGTAATGTGCTTATGTCTCTGCCATCTTCTGATTCAAATCGTGTTATATGCCTATTTTTAATGACTAAGGTGTTCTAACCATTATTTTCATTTGTTTATTTATTGTGATTATTATTATTATTATTATTATTATTATCATTACTGTTGCTTTAGTGATTGTAGTGTGTGTCTCACGTTCAACATTGGAAATCATTGTTGCAGTCGGATGAGTTAAGCATGCTTGATCATGGTGATTGATCATGGATTCAACTAAACCTCAATCTGGGATTTTCAAGTGACTGATTGAGGTTTAGGTGCTTTGGAACGATTATCTGATCGGTTTTATTTCTTTTTAATTTTAACTGATCTTAATATTGAGTGATTTAGCTCCATTACATTAAAGATTGTTTATTCATTCATCTATGGTTGGGACTGCTGTGAGTCAATTTGAAAATGTCATTTGGGGATGCTGTCTAGGTATGCTAGTTGAGACCCATCGTGTTCTATGCCAATAGACTTCATGGAATATGCTGATAGAAAATTCAACCAGTGTTGCTTATCTTGTTTTCTTTGGGAGAACTAAGGTTGAAAGTTATACTCTGGGTAACGGGTAACCCATAAACTTGTTTGTTGCCCTTGATACACACCCCCATACATTGTTGAAATGATGTTGCTAGTCCATTAGGACCCACTGCCATAATTTATCCAAAAAAGGATCCGCTACCATATTTGTCCTTGTATTTCGTTCTCTTACCTTGTAGTATATGCCTTAATTGAATTTTGTTGTACTATAAATCAAAACTTCATCATTTGGATTTAGGATTTTATTTTATATTGTTGCCTCTTCTTTTTATATAGCCCAACAATTTGTCTTACACTAAGGAATCATATTATGTCACTGCCATGCATTCTCATGAGATTGTTTTCTATATGTATTTTTTTTTTTCAGTTATTATATATGTTTCAGACTTCTACATTATGATGTTTCACGTAATGCACATATTGTCAACTATATGGTAACAGATTCAGGTTAAACTTGACCCTACATACCCTTCTTTAAAGGAGATTCATATAAAAGAGGAATTCTGGCTAGTATCTCCATTTAGAGTAAAATTTGTTAATGTTTTATTCCATCTTGTATCTTGAATAACCTTGGCTAGTTTTATACAAGCATAGTTTATTTTCGATATGGATATGTTTACCCCTTATTATTTGTGGTATAAATTCACTTTATGCATACATTACTTTTATACTAATTCTTATGTCTTATTTGGTTGAAAAACAACTAATAAGGTATGTTCCTAACTAAACCCCCTTGGTTTATTTTAATTCATTTAAAGCAGATGATTGGATTAATGACACACTATATTGAATGCAGGATAGAGCTAATGATCTTAGCTCACAATCTAGTTGTACCTTCATATAGAGTTAAACCATAGTAGGTAATTGGCACATTTAGGTGACTTAACCCATGTAGGATAATTTTTGCCTTGAATATATATTTTTAAAATATTGAGATAAACTTGATGGTCTACACTAATTCATTTGGACATATGTTAATGATAGAGATGATGTAATATTAAAGTAGATAGATACGGAACCATCGGGTGGGCAATGATGATATGTTGTGGATGGTTGATTTTTCTTGTTTTAGTTCCCATTTCCTTTGGGATGAACTGTTGTTTGTATGCCAAATGTTGCGGACCTTTGTACTTAGCTTAGGTTTTGTTTGCAACGAAGTCAATGTTGGCTGGGCACAGTTTATTATCTTAGTTTGCATATGCCTATAATCTTTATTTATTAATCCATATATATATTAGATTAAAGAGATTTATAAAAGATCAGTAAGGCATGTGTGACTAATATCTTGTTTTTTGTATTGTAACTATTGTTACTGTCTCTTGTTTCTTTGATGTTGTTTAATGTTGTTGAATTTTATTACCTTTCAATAAAAATATTGTTGTATTTTATTGTTACCATGTGCCAAAGAAGACAAATTTTGGAGAAAATGAACTTAATAGATTTTCCCTCCACAATAGAGTTACCTTTTTATAGAACTATCTTTCTCTTATTAGAGTTTTGAGGCAGAACCAATTTAATACTTATAAGTTTTCTTGTTGCACAATTATCTCGTTTTCAGGCATTGAGAGGGAGATTGGCGCATTGCAATCAGAAGTATGTTAAAAACCTTCAAATGCTTTTCTTTTTTCTAGATTGGTCTTAGATTTGACTCAAGTTATTATTATGACAGGAAAAGAAGCTTCTTGTTGAGATAAAGAAGACTGCCAAAACAGGAAACAAGGTAATCATCAATGTTAATTTCCCTAGTCTGTTTCCAAACCCAGGAGGAGGCTTACTTGATTGTATCATTGACCATTATCAATGGTACTATAGTGTTACTTAGATTTAAAGCTGTCACATAAATTATCAGCTGCTACTATCTTCCTTTGTTGGCTTCTTTATTTACTTTTTTATCATTCTATATTTTGCAGGCACCAACGAAATTCTAGCCGGTCAGCAAATCAGGCTAAGACAACAAATTGCTAATTTACAAGGTAGTTGAGCTCAAAGCGAGGTATAGCAACTCACATGCAGGTGCACTACAGAACCCTCTCTCTCTCTCATGGGATTCATCATGGGTTGGCTTTTTGGAGTCTATTTGTTCTCTTAGACATTTATTTCGCCCATTTGCAGGCAATGTATGCTAACACTTCAGTTGCTGCTGGCATTAAGGGAGCAAATAAGGCAATGGGAGCTGTAAATAAGGTTTGACAAGAGCATTATAAATTTTACTTGAATGAATGCAACTATGTACTGTGGATGAAAATAAATTTTCGTGCTTGTCTTGTAAGGTTGTGGTTCTCACTATAATGTTACTCTGTGCAGACTGAGATGATGTCAGATACTATAGATGATGCATTGGACAATGATGAGGCTGAAGATGAAACCGAGGATCTAACAAATCAGGTAGGTCCTACATTAACCTTAGTCCCAGTAACTATGGAGCAATATAATCTAGAGGTGTTGGATTTGCAAGATAAGGTAAGATCCATTACAGATAGTCTTAAGCTATGCATATATCTGTTCCAAATATTCATTTATTTATTCCCATGCATTTTTTTAAGCTTAATGGCATCAAATGGGCATTTCACTTTATATCGTTTATGGATTATGTGTTCTGTATATGTTCTCATTATTATTTCAACTTTAAGCTTTTCTCTCTTCTTTCTCCATCTTTTTCATTGGTAGGTGCTAGATGAAATTGGTGTTGATGTTGTGTCACAGGTTAGATTTAGTAGTAATTTTTTTTATGTGCTGCTTTTTTTTAAAATCTTTGTAATGTCCATCCATTATATATTCTTAATAATTAAGATGCTTTGGGTTTTATTGCATTCTTAACAGTTGTCAGCAGTTCCCAAAGGAAGAGTTGTAGGAAAGAAGAATGAGGATGTTGGAAGGTATGCTGACTTTGTACCTTTTTCTTCAGCCCTCCCTCTCTAAGCCCATATTATACTTGCTTGGATGTTGTTTTTGGATATTAAGTATGACAAGTGAATAGGAAATTTGTAATCGATACATGATTCTAGAAGATTTCACAAGCTGCAAAAGAAGAAAAGAGTCTCACGGGGAAAAAAATAAAAGAAAAACAACAAACGACAAAATGATATTGACACTGATAACATGCTAAAATCTGAGATGAAAGACACAGATCAACAACAGGTGCTCCAGACAAGTCAGTTAGGAATTAGGAGACTCGTATAACTCAAGATTTCTTTTTGTGGGTAAGCTAGACTTGAACACACAACATAGTTGAGGTGTGGTAAATCAAACATATGAGGTACATGCTACACAACCGAAGATTTGGGGATGCTCATTAAAGAAAATATTAGGTTCAATCCACGGAATGCTGAGGACATCTTTGCTGAATTCTTCGGGAGCAACCCTTTTGGGTTCGCCTCAACCGGACATGGGAGGTCTATGAGGTTTCAATCAGATGGAGGAGGGATCTTGGGGGGGTTTGGTGGGGGTGATAATGTCTACCAATCATATAGTGACGGGACAGGTGGGGGGAGCCATGCCCTGGAAGCTAGCTCCCAGCTGATCTTGTGTTTGTGATTATGAGAAGCCCCATGATGTATACAAGAGGGATGGCAATGATCTCATTGTCAACCAAAGAGTGTCACTAGCAGAGGCACTGGGGGGAACCACTG
>JAOXJP010132699.1:0-13558 GCA_025762735.1 Platanus orientalis | reverse complement strand
GTGATCAATCACGGCCACAGGTGTGCATAAAATCTGACTTCTATTTTGAGATTCCAATCTGACTCTTCTTAGGATTTTTCCATTTGAAAGAGCTCTAATCCTATGGACTGAGATTAGTCTAAACTCTATAAAAGGATGATAATACCCTAGGTTTTAAAAGAGGAAAAAAAAGCAAGCATAAAACATTGTCTGAGAAAATGGCTAGTCTGAAAGCCAAGAAGTCTTGTGCTAGTTGCTAATCTAATCTTGTGTCACTAAATATACTTGAATGAATCATCTCTTTAAGCATACTACTTCATATACCAAAAGAAGAGAGTAATATTGATTGTCCGTTGCAAGAAAAACAGTGCTTTAAAAGGCTCAAGAGTGTATTCTCTGCTGCATTTCATACTGTGGAAGAAAAGGTAAATCAACTTGCTACAAGGAGCATCCACATTGATATATCCGCTTATATGAGGTAATCTGTATTTTATTGATTGTATCCCTTCTGTCGGAGACACCGGAAGGAGTATCGCACTCTTCGAAGGCATAGGGTGTAGGTTTAGCTTGCATAGCAAGTAGAAAAGGTTTTGTGTGAAGTTTACCTAGATTGTCTATATTTCAATCTAAATAAAATTATGGTAAGCTTTATGATTGAGATTTTGGGAGTGGACGTAGGCCTTAGTGCCGAACCACTATAAACCTCTATGTTGTGGGGTATACATTTGCCTTTCATTGTATTCATGTGATTGATACACTTGTGCTTGATCAGAACATTATCTTATTGATATTCAATTGATCTAATTAATAGTTGTGACATGAATCAATCTAGTAGTAGAATAACTAACAGGGATTGTTAAATAAATCAAAGCAAATCAAGTTAAAATTAAAAGAGTATGACATATCCTATTCACCCCCCTCTAGGATAGAATTTCAATTACCATTACTAGTTTTTAATGAGATTGGCAATGATTTTTTTTTTCAAAAGAATGGAATAATGAATATGGTTGCATCCAGGGCAAGAAGAAACCTAGACTGCCTACTTTCCTGTGTAAAACAAAATCAAACCAATGTAGTTCCTTGAAGCCTCTTGTAGGGCATTTTAGGGGTAATATTTCTTTAAGAATCTAGCATTGGTAACAGGGAGGATTTGGTTGCCCTCCACATCACAGAGAAGATATGTACCATTAGGATTAGCCTTTTCAATGGCATATGGACTGTTTCATTTAGAGGTAAATTTACCCTATATTCTTCTCGTGGGATCAAGTAATGATCGCACAAGAAGGATTAGCTCACCCTTGGTGAAGGAACGAAGTTTAACTTTCTTGTTGTAAGCCCTTACCATGCGGGCTTGATATAATTCTAAATGTTGTTGTGCAGCAAGCCTAGATTCATCAAGGGTTTCGAGTTCTGAAAGGAGAATCTTAGTGGCTCTTGTGTCCATCAGACCATCTTGAATCGTAACCCTTAGCAATTGGACTTGGATTTCAATTGGTAAAACTGCCTCTACGCCGAACATGAGGGAGTAGGGGGTTTCTTATGTTGGTGTATGAAAGGAAGTACGATACGCCCAGAGTGCCTCCGGTAAGCGCTCATGTCAATCTTTTTTATGTCTAGAGACCATTTTCTTAATGATTTTATAGAGAGTCTTGTTGAAGGCTTCCGCTAAACCATTAGCTTGAGGGTAATACCATGAAAATACTTCAAATCAATATTATATTTCGTTATGAGCCGATACAAAGGTGAACTGACAAACAGCTGCCCATTGTCTGTAATTATACTATCGGGGACACCGAATCTGTATATGAGGTGGACCTTGACGAACCAGATGATGTCAGAAACTTTGATTTCTCTTAGGGTGATAGCCTCTGCCCACTTGGAAAAGTAATCTATTGCAGCAAGAATGTAGGGATGCCCTTTGGCAAAGGTTAGAGTAATGAGCCCACTATGCCCATTCCCCACTTGGAAAATGACCAGGAATAGGAGGTAGTGTGAAGTGGTTTGGCAGACACATGACCATAATCGCTACGTAGTTGGCAAATGCGACATCGCTTGGCATACTCGATGCAATCAACCACCATTGTTGGCTAGTAGTAGCCAAGTCGTTTTAGTTGGTATTGGAAGTTAGGGCCTCTTTGGTGTCCACCACACACGCTAGCATGTACTTCATTACATTACTAGCCTCATCGGTTGATAGGGCATCATAACAATATGTCGTTCAATGACCATCTATATAATTGATTGCTCTGTAAAGTAAATTGGGGGGCGCATCATTGCAATTCAGTATGCCAATCTTCCTCTCCCAATTCTGATTTGTCATCTATACCTTGTGCATCATGCTCTTGCAAATCATTGTTGCAAGAAAGGAGGACATCTTCCTTAATGGTTAGAGACAATGGGGAGACAACCCTTCTTTCTCTAATGTGGACGATGAGATAATCATCCCTTGGGTGTGTGAGAGATGTTGCCAGGCTAGCAAGTGCATCGAGTTTCCCGTTATGGTCTCTTTTGACATGTATTTGTAGGTGCCTAAACAATTTGGCTAAGTCTTTAGCCCTTTGAAAATAAGGTGTTAGGCTTGGTTTCTTGATGAGGTAAAGACCATTCATCTGACGGACGATGATCTCTGAATCTCCATAAATCATAAGGTCATCTATACGGATCTCTAAAGCCAGTTCAAGTCCTGCAATTAGAGCTTCATACTCGGTTTCATTATTTGAGCACCCCTTCATCAGTGTGAGAGAGTGCATAATGATGCCATTATCTGGGGTGATAAAAATGATGCCGATCCCTGAAGACTTATTTGTATTGTCTCCTAGGGCAGTAGAAGGACCTCAGGATGCTATATCAATGAACATTTTCCAGTCTTTCTTTATTTGGATTTGCATGATTTTGTCGTGAAAAACTTTATTTGAAGAGATGAATCATCAGGTACTGGATGTGCAACTAAGAAATTTGCTAACGATTGTCTTTTAACTGTCCATTGCAAAACATAGTGAATGTCGAATGCTGAGAGACGTACAGTCCACTTAGCGATACGCCCTTGTACTGAGGGACGGCTCATGATGTACTTCAATGGATCGGCCCTTGATATAAGATGTATCGTCATGGTGAGCAGATAATGTCTTAGCTTTTAGCGTGAAAACTAGAGCCATACAGATCTTTTCAATGAGAGAGTAGTTTAGCTCAGGGCTGACCATTGTCCTGCTAAGGTAATATAAATCATGCTCCTTGCCTTCCTCATTGTGTTGTGCCAACAATGCCCTAAGAGATGATTCTATAGCTGCCACGTACAATAGTAATGGCTTACTTGGAACTAGGCTCATGAGTATCGGTGGATTCAACAGGTATTGTTTTATACTGTCAATAGCATTTTGATAGGCTTAGTCCCACACAACAGGAACTCCCTTATTCATCAATTGTTAAAAGGGATGGCAATGTCCTGAAAGATTTGAAATGAACTAGAGAATATATGCAAGTCTCCCCTACACTCTCTTAAGTTCAGAGATGTTCTGTGGTGTTGGCATTTCAACTATGGTGGTAATTTTCTTAGGATTTATTTCGATACCCCTATGTCAAACAATAAATCCAAGAAATCACCCTGAAGTCAAACTAAAAGCACATTTGAGAGGGTTCATTTTCAGATTATAACGACAAAGTCGTTAAACGAGCTGGTCTAGATCAGCAATGTGGTGTTGCCTGAGTTTTATCTTTACGACCAAGTCATCGACATAGAATTCAAACCATATCATGCAATAAGTCCTCAAATATGTCGGTTATTGCCCTTTAGTAAGTGGGAACAACATTCTTTAGACCGAAGGGCATGACCCTGTAACAAAATATTCTAATCGGCGTACGAAACACTGTAGCCTCCTCATCCTCTAGAGGCATTTGGATCTGATTGTATCCTGAATATCCATCCATGAAAGAGAGAGTTTCATACCCTGTGGTAATGTCTACCAGTAACTCTGTGAGTGGTAGCAGGAAGTCATCTTTCGGGCATGCACTATTAAGGTCCCTATAGTTGATACACACCCTGCTCTGACCATTCTTTTTCTATACATGCACAATATTGGTGAGCCATTTCAGAGATCAAACCTCACGAATAAACCTGGCTTTAAGCAATTTTTCCACTTCTCCCTCTATTTTGTCGGTGATATCATGTCTAGCTTTATGAGGATGTTGTTTAATGGGCTGCTTAGAGGGGTCGATGGTGAGGTGATGAACAACCACATTAGGGTCCAACCTTGGCATTTCAAAATAATTCTAAGTGAACATGTCTCAGTTCTATCTCCAAAACCTGAGATACTGTGTTTGTTCTTCTAAGAAAAGGCGTGCATTAATGAAAGTGGGATAAAAGTCTCCCTCAATTCCTAGGTCCACTTCGATCAGGTCGTCTACCATTGCTTGGCCTCCATCTTTAAGTTCTAGAGGAGCGGGCATCACTGGCCCCATAATAAAATCTTCAAAAGACGACAATTGGGTCTCCGCAAATAAGCATTCAAAGGGAGCGTCTTCTAGTAGGTCAATCCCATATGCAGTTATTGCATGGGAGGAAACTTTTTAATTTGGTGGGCTTCCTACCCAACCCCCTTGTATCATCTTTGTTCTCAGAATAGAGGACTAGGTGCTCAAATTGCTAAGTTAGCACTTTCTTACCCTTATACAAATTCTTCAATTTCCCTTACTGGTCAAAGATAGAGTTTTAGAGTAGCTGGGGAGCCAACTTCATGTGTGGCAACAAACTGTCTAGGTATTTAAGTTCTCTCTCTGACATAAGACCCGGGTGGTCCATAGACTGGACAAGGCCTTTAAGTAGAAAAATGGAAGGTGCTCGATAAGGATCGACCCATGCTCTGACAGATGTGCTAGTGGGAGGATGAAATTTCATGCTACCGAGTCTAGTAACAATGTGGGCTTGTCCTTAGTAGCTTTAATGCCATGCCATACCTTAAGCTTTAGGGGTTTGGTGTTGCTATCATTGTTCTTCCCTAAGGTATCACGTGCTATTTCTTAGGGTTCAGTCTTTTGATAATATATGACATCAGCAAAATAAGCATCCACTGTTTGGAAGGGATTGCTATCAGCTATTATAGTACGCTAAGTGTCTTGCCAGGGATACTTGATACACTGGTGGAATGTTGAAGGGACCACCTAAAATTTATGCATCTATGGTCAACCAATGAGGGCATTATAAGCAGTGTCCACATCAATTATGTAAAAAGATGTCCAATATTTTATGTGGCCAAATTTTTTCCTTAGCCTAATAAAGTTGAGAGGATGCTGCTCATTTTGATTAAAGCCCTGAATGACAAGTGTATTAGGCCTACGTTGAGATGGGTTTACTCTTAGGTAGTCTAGGGTTTTGGCTGGAAGTATATTAATTATTGAACCCCCATCAATCATTATTCTAGACATAGGCTGATTATCAATAGAACCTATGATGAATAAGGGTCTATTATGGATAGGATCATTGGAATACCGATCAATATCTTCAAAAGTGATTGTGGGCATACACAATCCCTCTTGTGTCATAGTTTACCAAGAAGCCCTAGCAACCTCATCATTTGAAACAAACTCATCTGGGTGAGTCAGTGCATAAACCATAGAGGACTTGAGCTTTGGTGACATATGGAGAGCATCATAAATAGTTAATAATGATGAGATATTCTTAAGATGTGTCATCATATCATATGGAATGGGGTTATCTATATTCTTAATGGCCTTGCTGTGTTCGGCTTCCATAGCCTTCTTTTCTATTGCATTAGCTTGTTAATTGGCTGTAGGACCCTGTGACGGGATCTGTTTTCCAGATCGTAGCTTGACTTGGTTAATGTACCGAGAGTGTGGCTGATGTCCCTCCACCGGGGTAGTGATTTTAAGTTTGGTAACATTGCAAGCCTCTATTTGCAAGTTAGTAAACATTTCATCCTTAGAGAAATCTTGAGTTATAATAGCGAAGCTAGAATCATCACCATCACTAGAGCCATCTGATTTAGTGATCAAGGGTGGCATGTCTTGTAAGGATAAGTCATGACGCCAGGTTTTTCATAGGTTTGGGACATCATCATCTTCATTAGCCAAAGTCGTGGAGTCACTAACGTCCATGTCAATGTCCCATTGATCTTGAGGCAAAAACTATATCATGTTTTGTATGTATCGGAGATCATGTCTATATGTCCTTTGTCAGCGATAAAAGTGATCAATAAGCATTAGCCATGAAGAAACATAGTAGGATGATAGAGTCAAGTACCAATAAAAAGCATGTGAGTCCAAGGAGACCGAAAAAAGTTGCACCAATAAGTCATGTGCGGTGGCTGGTAAACTGGTTTCTTGCAAGAAATGAGTGGTATAAAGATGGGGATCCCTGTCCCTTGCATATAATGTGAATGGAGGGAGCTAATAGTCCTCTGGGAATTGGATAAGATATATCTCATGTCTGATAGGTTGCCTTATTTTTTCAAAACGTCAGGAATCCAGCAGTTGAGCAATGATTTGATCAGGTGCACCCTCAAATTGTTTGTATATTTATTGCTAAGGAGGTTGTCTCAAGGAATCCGTATTCCAAGGATCATAAGGCTTCATGCTTGGCCTCATAAATTCATGGATAAACATTTGAATCAGGTGGCCCTAAGAAGGTATTCTTTGTGGCACTAAGTCCATGTACCAATCCAATGGTAGACCATTTAAAGAGAGTGAAAACAATCACAATAACAAATTTTTATTATGCATTACCTCTCTACATGATATCATGAACTTAAATAGATGACAATGCGGGCATTAATAGCTTTCATTTGAGAATGTGGCAAATAGAGAAACCTTAAAGCTGGGGGGAAATGCCTCAAAATATAAAGCTTGATGGTAATGGAAGGCTCGTCGCCTTAATTTGGTTAACTCATTCTAAAAGTATGAACATTTCTAGGGCATCATAGGAAAATAAGTAATACTTACAGACCTTAGTGGAGGGTCTTGTATAAAATCTATTAGTGGAATGGAAATACCAACTGCGTTGTATCTATATACTACCATAGGGATAACTACCCCTTTATAGTGATCTTAGTATGTCAAGCTATTCTGTAGCCAATCGATCACTATTGTTAACCCATTTGGTGTTGGTGATGGATGTAATTCTTAGTGTGGGTGAGGATTACCATCACAGATAATTAACACCATATTACAAGTGACAACCAGAGATTAGAGCAAATCTTTAGGCATAAACTCTTCCAATGTGACCGGTGTTCATAGAGGTTGTTCTAACAAATCGTTCTTATGGAGTAATGGTGGGGAGACCTCAACTTTGGGAGTCTTCTCCTCTTTCTTAGTTACCTCTTTCAAGCCAAGAGGCCTTTTTCAAGCACGTTTAGGAGGGCTATGTGTTTGTTGTGTTCCTGCTTTAATGGTTTGGAGTCTTCTCTTACGTGTCACCTTACTTTCGAATATGACATGATCATCCTCATCATTACCATCATCCCCATTATCTTGAGGATTCATGAGGTCGAGCATATCCTCATTAATGAAGACAATATTGGTGATTGCGGCCCTCATATCTGCATCCAATTCTACGGTGTTCTTGTCAATCAATTCTTGAAGCTTGTCTTTAAACATGAAACAGTCTGGCAACGTATAACCTAAAATACGATGATACTTGCAATATTTTGAGCCATTGACTTTGTTAGCTTCTATGGGTCTTTTTGACTTAGGGAGTATGATATCCTGAGATTCAATTGTTTGTTTAACGAGACTCTCCAAATCATCAGGATGGAATGTGTAACCCTTCTCCTACCACTCCTTCATACTTGGCCTTTTAGGAGGAGCTTCTTGTTATGCTGGCTTAGTTGTCTCTGTAGTATATTTGACTTTCAACTTAGTGGGTAGCTTTTTAGTGCCTACCATGGCGGATTTCATCTTGTTAACCACTACTTTTCCTTTTCTTTCACGTTTGTGGTCTAGGAGTCTCCTTTCTAGAGCGAACGCCTTGGATATTAGGTCATCGAACCTAGAGTACTTTTGTGTCGTAAGATGAAAAGAAAGCTCAAAGGCTATATTCTGTAAACATATCTCAAGGAGTGTTTTGAGAAGAGGTGCATTCTCACAAGCATAAGGCATATTATTTTATTTGTTAATAAAGTCCACCACTGACTCATTGTCTCGTTGTCTTTCGTTAAGCGATTCGTATAGTTTCACATGCCTATAAGTGCCGTGAAACTGCTATACAAATGCTCATTTCATTAAGTCCTAATTTGGAATGGAGTAGGGTTTCAAATTTGAATATCATGTAAAAGCAACCCCATCTAGAGATTGGATGAATAGTTTTAACAACAAATCACCCTGTTGGGTGATGGGGCCACACCGGGATTCAAAGTGAGCAAAATGTTGCTTGGGACATGTCATTCCATTGAATGTGTTGAAATGAGGCTGGACAAATTTTGGCGAGAAAGGTACCGCATCCACATGTGGAGGGTATGGCTTCCTGGTTGTGTATGTACTCACAGTTTCTTGCTCTTTGTATTCATTACGCATATTTGTCATTATTGCCTGCATATAATTAGGATCCACCATGGGTGCAATTAGATGCGTGTATGGTCCCTATGGCATTAAAGGATGTTATGCATATACATTGTAACCATATGTCCAAGGAGGCGTAAGTCCATATAAAGGTGGTTCCTATTGATGATAAGCAGCCTGGTGAGGTCCTCATGGGTGTGGGCCTTGTAGGAACCCTTACGTAAATCGTCTTTGTGGGGTAGGTATATTGGGTGCAACACTCATAGTTGAACCCGCTCCTGGCAAGGTGGCAAAGGCATACTATGGTGTGTAACGAGTACCCTTCTTGCATTTTGCTAGGGACAGTTAGCCTTGCTAATTCTGTTGTAGTAAGATTATGATTTGGTGGGGCCGTGCCCTATCTTTTGATTGTGAGTTGCTCGATCATGGCTTTGAACTCTGTTATTGCAACATCATGAGTGGCCAAGCAATTATCTCGGCTTTCTACTTGGGCTTGCCATTCTGCAGTTGTAATGTGTTCCCCTTTAGAGTCAAAATGGTACTCTTTGACATCTACATTTTTTATATTTCTTGTAGGGTCGGTAAGCAGATCTTGACCTTCTCTTGATCCCGTTATCGTCACCTCAGGCCATTGTGAGATAGAGGTAACGTTGACTGTTGCAGTAGTCTTGGGTGTGGTATGAGGACTATCCCCATGATAGAACATAACGGGAGAGGCTACCAAGGCCTTTCTAATGGTTGGTAACCCTCTTAAGGGTGTTCTAGGTGTCCTGACACTTGCCACCAGTTGACTTATGATCATTTTGCCAACAAAGTTGAAAGCTTGTGGTCGTGACCCATAAGGACTAAGGGTGTTGGAAGGGGCACTTTCTTTGCCCTAGCAAACATTACCGCTGCTTAGGCGTCATGAGTAGGCCCAAATATCTTACCCTTACCAATGTAGGGTGTATAACCAGAACTATTTTTAATGTAGAAGGCCAAGGAAGGATTGCCCCTTTGTGGATATGCCCATGGTGGCATTGCATTGATTCGTATATCTCCCACCTCTGGTTGCATGTAAGAAAACTTGCATGCTTTAGTTGTTTACCTTTGAGTCATGTTTCCTTTTTGTTTTTGTTCAGGGGATAATACCTTTCTTTTTGGTGGTTTACTTTCTTCAAGCCCCCCGAGTGGTTTGAATCGGGTTAACAGCATCGAGTTCCTGAACTCTACCCTTGCCTAATTGAGTTGCCGATTGCACTAGACATGTGGGATTTGGGTGGCCACATTGTTTTGTTGTTTGACTTCTAGTGGTTCTTGCTTTAGATTTATTTTTCTTATTGTGAAAGTTTCTTCTATGACTAGGTGGTTTGAATGCCTCATTCTGGTTGATAACCTACTAGTCTATCTGGTCTTTGAGCATTATAGGAACTCCTGTGAGAGTAATGTGTACTATAGTCAAATCCTGGTTCTTCTCTGGTGGTGAATGAAAATTTTTACTCACGCCAATAGATGTGCATGAATAAGACTTTTCTTTATAATGGATGTGTGTGAATGTGGTAAACCTTTGTTCATTCACCACAATAACATCGCATGAATGTCATCGCTTTCGTGAGCATACCTTGTTGCACGAATGAGAAGCTTCATTCTCATTTGCAGGACATGTTTTCAATAAAAGGTCTGTGAGCCAATCAAGGTCACTGGCTTGGACTTCCTCTTGGTGAGTGGAGTTAGGTAATTGCAGATTAGTTTAGACTTAGACATCCAAGACTCCCCCCTTCTCTGTGTGTGGTGTTGTCTACGGTGGCGAGTGTTTCTTAGTGAATGAAGATTTTTCACATCATTCGTGGGTTCATACCCCAGCGAATGTGAATACTCATCCTCATTCGCATAATTTAACTACGGTAAATGGAATTTTGGGCTCTTACCCAAATCAACAATCTATGTTTTTCTAGAGGTTTTAATGGCCATTGCGTGAAGGTTCAGCTCAAACTTAGGTATCCATTGTTTCTCTAAATTATTCAAAGTGATTTGGAGGGCATAACCCCTTGGTTTAACATTAGGATTGCCATTTTTAACAGAAGTAGGCAATGCTGCCACTGCATGGGGGGAGACCAAAGCCTTAACTATATAGATGGATGGTGGTGGGGAGACCAAAGCCTTAACCCATGTTTTCAGTGTGACTCATGATGAACCGGCATAGGGTTCCACGGTTGCAACTCCATTGAGGTACCTATGAAAGAAGAAACACCCATTAATACAACGGAACTTAAAAGGAGATGAGAGGAAAGTATAGTCCCACCAAGCATGCCAGTAACACCAAATTTTGAGTCGTACAAGGTGAAATTCATTGAACAAATTACTTAGCCGTTTTAGAGGCTAGTTTATTATTTTATGAGCGAGGACTAATACTCCAAGTATAATAGACTTGTTAATCACAACCGTTTGACACATTCAACCTCTGATTAAGTTTAATTTTCTAAGCTTATATTATAAAACAAAGTTGCAAGGACGTGAAGAAGAAGAAGCGATAAAAGAGAAGATAATATTCTTTTATAAATATATGTGATTACACTATTCATACACCAGAAAATTTACCTAGCCATGACTTGATTCATCATTAAGCTTCCTATGATATCTTCCTTGGAGAGATCGCAGAGGTATAATGGACCTTCAAGGGATAAATGCAGTTCACTTGGCTTTTGGGAACTTATGTTCACGATAAATCTCTAGAGCTTTTCCAACTTCTAAAACTTCATCTAATCTCCCTGACTTGTGTCAATCCTTTAAATATTTATATGTGACAAAACAAGTTAGAGAAAAGTCCTTGTTGAGGAGGAACTCTATCTCTTTCATGACATTTTTGTTGAAGTGGGATTCTTCAAAATCCTTATCCCAAAGATATTGGTGAATCTTCTATGCGAAAATCCACTCTCTTCCGTCTCCTGGGAAGTTAAGAAACTCATAAGAGTTGTGGTTATCCAAAATAACCACCCCCGAAAGAGATAGAGTCGGATTTCAATTTCTGATTTTCGTAGTGCGTAAATGTGAACATTGCATTTGTGTACACTTTCGGTGGAGAAAGCATGTATTTGAAATCCTTTGATTCTGGGCAAATGAGATTATGATTCTCCATTCGCCAAACCCAATAGTGGTGAATGTCATATAATTTTTTTCATTCGCGCACACTTTTGGGTTTCTACACAAAGTTAACACATGATCAAGTGAGGACCTTATGCAAGATTTTATTTGAGGCCTTTGGTAATTTACAAGCATAAGAAGTTAAGAATATTTCTTTTCATATTAGCAGGAAAAGGCAATAAAAAAGAAGAAAATGTTTTTTTGGTTACATAACCTATAACCAGTTATTATTATTTTTTTATTTTTTTTGTTCATACTATAGTAGCTATGGTGTGAATAGGGATAAGCAAGGAATCTATATACCATTTCTGCCGAACTTTTGGCAACATAACGGCTGTAATATAGACCCCTAGGGAATCTATCCCCATGTCACTTTATTTGACAACATGATAATCTATAATCATTAAAAGAAGCACTTCTAATATTATTCACATCCAAAACATCATGGTTGTTCACCTGACAGCTCCGTCTCCAAACTACAGCATATTTACATTACATCCGCCACAAACAAATAAACTATCAAGTTTACAAATCATCAATATAATTGATCCACAACTAATCCTATGAAAATTACCTGGTAACAGTCCAACAAGGGATTTTGAGTCATTCCACCAAGCTATAAAGACACAAAAAAATTACATAAGAAAACAAGTCTTGATGGAAGATTTGTAAACATATACAAGAAAATAAACCTATAACCAATTATTATTTTTTTGTTATTTTTTTTTTTGTGTTCATATTATAATATCTATAGTGTGACTAGGGATAAGCAAGGAATCCATATACTGTTTCTATCAAACTTCTGACAGTATAATGGCTGTAATATGGACCCTTGGGGATAGAAAGTGATCCTCATGTCACTTTATTTGACAACTTGATAATCAATAATCATTAAAAGAAGTACTTATAATATTATTCACATTCACAACATCATCACTATCCACCCGATGCTCTGTCTCCAAACTATAGCATATTCACATTACATCTACCACAAATAAATAAATTGTCAAGTTTACAAATCATCAATATAAAGTAATTAACAACTAATCCTGTGAAAATTACCTAGTAGCAGTCCAACAAGGGATTTTGAGTCATTCTACCAAGCTGTAAAGACACAAAAAAATGACATAAAAACAAATATTGATGGAAGATTTGTAAATGTATACAAGAAAACAAACCTATAACCAATTATTATTATTTTTTTAATTTTTTTTATTCTTTTAGTGTTCATATTATAGTATCTATGGTATGACTAGGGATAAACAAGGAATCCATAGACCATTTCTGCCAAAATTTTGATAACATAACTATTGTAATATGGACCCCTGGGGATAGAAAGTGATCCCCTTGTCACTTTATTTGACAACATGATAATCCATAATCATTTAAAGAAGCACTTCTAATTTATTCACATTCATAACATCATCGCTATTTACCCAATAGCACTGTCTCTAAACTATAACATATTCACATTACATCCACCACAAACAAATAAACTATCAAGTTTACAAATCATCAATATAAGTGATCCACAACTAATCCTATAAAAGTTACCTAGTAGCAGTCCAACAAGGGCTTTTGAATCATTCCACCAAGTTATAAAGACAAAAAAATGACATAAGAAAACAAATCTTGATGGAAGATTTGTAAACATATACAAGAAAAAGAGTAAAATTCACAATCAAGTAAAACTACATTAGCTCACTTTGACATTGATCTCCAAGAGAATATTTGCCAAGTATTGATCATTAACTCATTGAGGTGTAATGCACTGAGTTACAATTTCATTCAAGAAAGATTATTTCATTTCCATGGAAAAATGTAAAAAAGATAGTTAATATACAAACTCAAGGATGGACAAAACAACTTAAAGGCAATAAGGGTTTACTGATAAGTTAATAATCATGTAATTTTTAGTTACTTTTAAAATAAAATAACAAACTTAAATTCATTG
>JAOXJP010132688.1:0-13558 GCA_025762735.1 Platanus orientalis | reverse complement strand
CATAAGGACCACACACCTGCCCCCCTCCACCTCACTCCCTTCTAGAACCCTATCACCTCTCCCCCCCCCTTCCCCTCCACTCATTCCCTCCTCCCACCTCACCTCATGTCACCCTCTCTACCTCACCCCCTTCATCCCACATATAAATACTCTCCCATTTCATCCAAGAGAGAGAGATGAGGAATTCTGAACAAAAAAACTCAAGAAAGAAAGAGAGAAAAGAAAAGAAAGAAGAAAAAGAAAAAGAGAAAGAAAAAGAAAGTGAAAGGGAAGAAAAGCTCCCAAACCAGGTTGGTCGCCACCCCTTAGTTCTTTCTTGTCTCCTTAGACCCCTCTTGCTGTAATCAACCCACCCATGAACCCCTTAAAGCAGTCCCATGGTGGGACATGGGAGAGACAAGGTTGTCTCTCCCCTGTTATTTTCTTTTGACCCAATGGCAGTGCAAGGACCATCAGTCCCTCCATACTTGGAATTTAGAGCTCAAATTTGAACTAGGAGTCACGGACATAGAGTGACTTATAAGACCACCAAATTTGAGCCCCATATGACACCATGTGACCCTCTAAGTGGATCCCTCTTCCTCACTATGCTAGTGTGTTCTACACAGCACAGATTGAGCAGTGGGTGATTCCCGAATTTTTACTCTTTCCTCATTTATGATTTTTATAAACTTACTTCTTTATTATTTATTTAACTAATTTAAAAATCTAAATTAATTTTTACAAATCAATTCTTTATATTTTTATATTTTTCCTGTAATTTTTATTGAATTAATTTCTCCGTTGCTTTTAGCCTATATCATGTTAGGTATCTGTAATGTTTGCTAAATAAATTTTTGTATACATATTTTGTTGATCCCAAATTTGTACGGTATATTAATGACCCTCTATGCTTACCCTATACCAAATTTGAGCCCAACCCCATGTGTATAACTCCTGGAATGGGCCCCACAACCCTTGGATTTCATAGAGGTCTATGCAAAACTGCACAGAACCCACCCCCTTTGGAAATTCCAAAGAGGAGTTTATCCTTGGCCAATGGGTATAAAATTTTCAGAGGCATACCTAAGGTCTTAACCTAGTTTTATACAAAATGTTAGACCTATTAGACCTTGGGTAATGCCCCAAAAAGCCAAAAGTTTAGGTTGCTAGACTACTGCCCAGAATTGGTACGCCTGAACTATACAGCCTATTTTAGGTGTACCCCATCCTAGGTCATTATAATTGTTGGAAATATCCTTCTCTCAGCTTTCTAAAGAGACCAACCACGCTCGATTCCGAGTTTTATGGAGAGAAATATGCTCATTTAAGTGCGGATTGTCTAGAGTACGCCTGAATTTTAATCCAGTCAAAATTCAGACATACACACTGAGTTCAGGTGTACTGCCTATTTCAGGTGTACACACTGAGTTTAGGTGTACTACCTATTTCAGGTGTACTAACCTGAAAATAATATCTTTCTATCCTTGTGTGCCCCATGGTATATAAAAACCCACAGGCCTTTGGAAACCCTTAAGGAAAGACTTCTAGACTCCTGGTTTTGTTGAAACAACCAAGTGGGGTCCATCTAGGATAGTACACCTAAAATCACATCATTGTGAGAGATCAAGCATACTTAAATATTAGGCGTACACACAAAGATTAGGCATCCTAATTAGGAAATTCTAACTTTACCATTTCTGATAAATCAGAAAATAGGAATGAAGCCCTACATGTCTAGAATCATAGAAAACCCTTTTCCAAAACCCTTGTCTAACCCTTGTACATAGACTAGACACAGTATCAAACATTTAAGTATCCACCACCTGAGTTTTACCTAGGATACAACGCTTGTGTCGTAACTTCTACGTCAGTGTGATCCAGCTGTGTAACCTGACCCAATCACTACTTTTCAATCTTTCTCAATATTTTATAGTCTCCAACTTACCCTAGCGGTCATGTCATATTGGTTCACAACCCAAAAACCCTGGGACTTGGCCATAGCCCAATTGGGTCCTTAAAATACTCATATTGGTGTAACATAGTCTTGACCCCCTTTCACTGACATATTTTAGTAGCGAAGAGTACTCAGTAAATATACGAACTCCTTAAAATAAATCTACCCTGAATCACTCTCACAATCAGACATACTTAACTATCGAGAATTACACACAAACAAACACCTAGAGCTACATGCAGTTTGATCCCGACGAAACCATAGGACCATTGAACCATACAAGATTGGGTATGTAGGTTGCTAAAGACTATGTCTCAGGTGCAATTGCAAGTATCACAACACAAGGGTGGTTAGACCAATAAAAATCAAAAGAACATCATCTATTCATTTTTCGCTTATTGGCGCTTGAAAATTACTAAGTTAGAGGAGCTACCCTAAAAAGGTAGGTAATTGGGGTGCCTAACACCTTCCCAAATTACAACCAAACATCTTACCCAAATCCCTGAAAAACTAGACCAGTCTAAGAGTCAAACCCTAGGCCCAAGTGCCTAGCCCGGGCCCTAAAAGCATGTAATCCTCTTTTCCCTTGGAAAGGAAGTAGGCGTCCAACCCCACCTATAAAAACCTGAGTTGGTGGCGACTCCAAACCCGGTCTTTCTGCGATGCCCATAGCTAGCATGAAGGGTTATTCCTTTGAATTACAACCAAACATCTTACCCAAATCCCTGAAAAACTAAACCAGTCTAAGAGTTAAACCCTAGGCCCAAGTGCCTAGCCCGGGCCCCAAAAGCATGTAATCCTCTTTTTCCTTAGAAAGGAAGTAGGCATCCAACCCCACCTATAAGAACCTAAGTTGGTGGCGACTCCAAACCTGGTCTTTCCGCGATGCCCATAGCTAGTATGAAGGGTTATTCCTTTGACTTAAACCAAGAAAATCAAATATTCGATTTGCTACTCGAGGCTAAGAAAATCAAATTGGTTGGGAAACATAAAATACCAAACCATGATGAATTACAAGGGCAAAATTGTTGTAAATGGCATAATTCTTTTACTCACTTGACCAACAAATGTGTAGTGTTTTGAAATGTCATTCATTAACGAATCAATAAAAAGTTGCTTCAGTGCTCGGACAAGACTGAGGCTATAGAGGTGGACATGAACCCCTTTCCCAAGTTGGTGGATGTTAATTTGATCACTGTAAATTAGGTCTCATACAATAGAGAGTCGAATGTGGAAACATGTAGAGATATAACACTCACAAGTGTGGTTACTCCTATAGGAAACCATTTGGCCGCTCGAGGCTCGTCACCAAAGACCCTAGCACCAAAGGAGTTCTCAGGGATGGCTGAAAATAGAAAAGCTAAGGTTGACTCGTCTGAGACCATGACATGGGAGTCAGAGGTCAATGAGAGTGAAGAAAAATGTGATGTCGATGATGATGATTTCTGTCTATGTGGAAGATGCAGCCAGATTATGGCTTGACTTATGGCGATGACATAAAAAACAAAACCAAAAGGTTCCCAATCAATGGAATCTGCTAAAGACAAAAGAAAGTCCCCTCAGCAAACGGCAAAGGCAACAACCCTACATGATAATGATTAGAGACCCAACAAATGGGCAAGAGAGAGGGAGAAATACGTAAACAAACCATGGATGGGAAGAGAACCGTCAAGCGAAGAACATCAGTACCCAAAGATGATCAAACCACCTTGGGTGAACCATGAGAGATGGGTGAGACTACTTTTGCCAAGTTAAAAGCCGCACATCTAAAGCATGCCAACATACAAGTATGGGTACAACCCAAAGTTCCCGTCAATGACTAGAAATCAAAAGAGAAGATGTCTTAGACAACAAGCCAGAGTAGGGCAAGGGGATCAAGCCTCAAATGTTGACCAAGTGGTAAAGTCTTCTTGAGCAAATGAAGGTCACAAGAAACTTGGCAATTGTCTCATGGTCAGCCTGGTCAAGGTTTCATTAGATGACAAATCAAGCAAGAAAGAACAAAAAAAGCTTGAGAGAGGATGTTATCCTATCCTCAATGTCAATGATATCTAAGAGCTGCAAACTGTCCAAGTGCTTATTGATCGAAAACCTTAGAAGGCTAACCAAGGAAAGCCACAAGAGAAACCACCAATGGCTTAAGGAGCAAAGGAAGCTCAGCAGCAAGAATGCCTATCTTGACAGATTTGGTAGACATCCATGTCGATGAGGATGACTTTGGTGATTTATGCGTTGAGGGTCTGCTTATATATTCCTTTACACCCTTAGAATCTTTTACAAACGACCACTCGAGTGACATTGGTAATACTACCATACTTTTCTTTGGAGATTGCCTGAAAAATAGTTGACTGCAACATGATCCTTCACTTTGCTTGTTGAGTTTAGAATTCGATAGGATTAGGTTTTCGAAGTTGAAAATAAGCTTTGGGAAATCATTGCTAAAAAGCCTGTCATTGTTGAGCTCAAAGACGAGAATTCTAAGCAAGTTGAACCAGGGGTGGTAAAATATGAAACTCCAGGTAAACTTGCTTTCAATAAACCTTTCAAATGCATGACCCAACATCTAAAGCCATTGTACATAAAAGTACATATGGAAGGTCATCCTGTAAGTAGGGTTTTGGTTGACAACAACGCAGCAGTGAATAAACTGTCGGTCTCTATGATGGAGAAGCTATCAAAGACCGATAATGGCTTGGTACCAACGGACGTTTCCATCTATGGATTTTCTGGTAATGCCACTAAGACAAGAGGAGTACTTCCCCTTAAACTAAAGGTAGGAAGCATGACCTAAATAACTGCTTTTATTGCAGTCGACACCTCCTCGAATGATAATGCATTATTAAGAAGGGACTGGATACATTTGAGTTGGTGTGTCCCTTCATTTTTTTCACCAATTACTATTGTTTTGGAATGACAATAACTCAATTGAAGTGGTGTACGCAAATGAAAAGTTCTTTTTATCCTCAACAAACAATGTCGAGGCTTAGCTATATGATGACAACGTCGGAATAGTCAAGCTCGTGGGGTGCAATAAAGAAGGAAAACCCAATTAAGTCACTGTTCATAAGACTCACGAAGATTCTTCTCTCATAAAAGGAGAGTTTGAAGACCTGTGAAAAGAGCTAGCCAAGCCTAGCCTATTCGAATGGCTAGAGAATTTAGGGCCATATAATGGAAAGGATACGGATGATTAATTTGACTAAAGCAAGAGAAAAGGCCATCTAAATGGCCATGAAAAGCCTGTTGGGATATCTGACAAAAAGGAAAATCAATATGTACCTTACTGAGTGCAACACATCCAAAAACCCCAATAAGCTCGAGGCCATAAGAGTAAAGGAGCTAAGTACAGCCCCAGCTAAGCTAGATGATTTGAAGGAAGAAATCTAGGATGACCTTAAAGACATGAAGTTGGGTTCAATAGAAAATCCACAGATTACATATGTCAGTGCAAGGCTCAAACCATCAGAGTTCAAGAGGATGAAGATGGTCCTTAAACAATATAAGGACTATTTTGCCTGGGAATACTCGGAGATGCTTGGCTTGGATAGAAAATTTGTCAAGTATCAATTGTCGACAAAGGAATGATATGTATCCTTTTAGCAACCACCTCGATGAATGGCCAACGAAGTCATATTAAAGGTCAAAGAGGAAATCGAGAGGTTGCTCGATGTTGGCTTCATTCGCTCTGCCAAGTATGTTTAATGGTTATCAAATGTAGTACCAATAGTGAAGAAGAATGGTAAAATGAGAATCTATATAGATTTCAGGAATCTCAATGCAGCAACTCCAAAAGACGAATACCCTATGCCCATAGCTGACTTACTGGTCGATGGGGCAGCTGGACACAAAATGTTGTCCTTTATGGATGGACACTTAGGCTATAACCAAATATTTATAGCCGAAAAGGATAAGCATAAAACAATCTTTCGATGTCCTGATTCAATAGGGACTTTCAAATGAATAGTCATGCCTTTTGGCTTGAAAAACACTAGAGAGCCATGAATTACTTGTTCCATGATATGATAGGAAAATTCATGGAGGTATACATCAATGACATTGTCATGAAGTCTCAAAGCTTTAACAATCATTTACATGATTTGGAAAAGGGAGTCCTCAGAATGAGGAAACATCAACCAAAGATGAACCCTTTGAAATGTGTCTTTGGCATAAACACAGGTAACTTTCTTGGTTTCTTGGTGCTTAATCAGGGAATCGAGATAAACCAAAATAAAGCCAAGACAATCATTTAACCTAAACCACCTTCTACAAAGAAGGAGTTGAAAATGTTACTTGGACAAATTAATTTGTTGAGGCGTTTCATCTCGAATATGGTAGGGAAAATAAGAGTATTCTCACCTCTACTTCGGAGGAAAGAGAGAAAAGAGTTTCAATGGAAATAAGAGCACCAACAAACCTTCCAAGCAGTCAAGGAATACTTGTCAAGGCCACCTATATTGATGCTTCCTAGAAGAGACAGACTCTTGAAATTATATATCTTGGCTACTGAGGACTCAATTGCAAGTTTGTTGGCCTAAGACAATGAGGACGTCCATCAATAGTCAGTGTTCAATTTAAGTTGAGTTCTACAGCAAGCAGAATGTAACTATCCCATGATAGAGAAATTGTGTAGAACTCTTTATTTCTCATCAGTAATGTTAAGGCGTTATCTTCTAGGACATGTTGTGTATGTCATAACTCAAACTGACGTGATTAAATATATGCCATCACAGCCTATCGTGAAAGACTGAATAAGGAAGTGGATCCTAGCACTCCTCGAATTCCATCTCGTTCATGTACCACAAAAAGCCATTAAGGGCCAGGCCTTAGTAGATTTCTTGGCTGATCACCCATGTCGGCTAGTCTAAATAGAGATCGAAGATGATTATGTGAACCTCACCCCATGGCAACTATACTTCGATGGATCTAGGACTAACCATGGATCTGGAGCAAGAGTACTTATCCAATCTCTGAAAGGGACAATTATCGAATTCAGCTTCAAACTTGAAGGTGAATTTGCCAACAACCAAGCTGAATATGAGGCTTTAATTTGAGGGCTCAAGGTCCTAAAAGACTTGGGGGCAAGATTCCTTGAAGTTTATGGGGATTCATAGCTGGTGATAAGCCAGACTACTGATCATTATAAATTCATTAGTCCAACCTTGATTCCTTACAAAGACAAGGTGGGAGGCTTGTTAAAAACATTCGATGGAGTCTTGATGAGATGTGTTCCTCAAGACTCGAGCCAAGGACTAAATTTGATGGCCATGACAAAAGGGACAGCCCAGGAATTGGCACATCGAATGATATATCACAAGTTAACCGGTAAGAGATGTCGAGCGACTATCGAATCTAGGGATGGGCAGTTAGCATAAAAGAAAAGAGTCATTATAGTCTCAAGGCTGATTAAAGTCAGCACAATATGTAGAACACGAGCAATGTTGTCACGAAAAGACCATAGTCGTAGCATCAAGTCAAAAGATATAAGGAATAAATATCGAGTTACACCATTGTTTAGTCAAGAGGCTGAAAAGGCCATGAATAGTTTATAATGTCAACCTTGCAACATGGGCTCGACAAACTTGATCTTAGAAAGGGATAAAAATGAAGAATTTCTCATCAGAAATGAACCTTTCGCTAAAAGCCTTAGCCAGGGGTGATCCAACCCTGGAAGCACACCATGTGAAAGCCTTAGGATGACTAATTGATGTGGTTCAAGCTATGTTGCAAGATGAATTTATAAGACAAATGGTAGGCCTAGGAAGACACGAATGCTTCAAGGCAATGAAACACGAAGCATGTGAAAATGATCATTCGCATGGGAAAGATCAAGCCAGAACAACAAAATAGTGGAAACCGATGTATGTCCATTCGAGCATACCAAAGTAAGGTTCGACGGTAGGTCATATAAACCTCCTTGCTAAAAGGGGGAATTCGAGAAACAAAAAGTCATAAATTGTCTGACTTGAGCCAAGCGTCATGACTCATGAAAGGGAAAGAATTCCCTACGATGCCAAAATGTTCGAGACTAGTGGATCTTAAGGGTCAAACAAATAGCCCAAGAACAGAATATCCAAATAAAAACATTCATTATATATATGCCAAAATTTACAAAGACCTTTCTCGAGGCAAACAATGCCTAAGGGCAAAAATGCCCTAAATTTATAAAGACCTTTCTCAAGATGAACAATGTCAAAATCATGTATCTAGGTTATGCATTGTCTCTTGAAGCCTATAGTGGCCCATACACGATCATAATAGAGCGTTGATGATGGTGATGAGCTGAGGTTGAGTGCAGGCTCCAGTAGAAACTATTCAACCAGGACACCGTCGGAGGCCAAAGAGACCTAAATGGGAAGCATCCATTTGTCTCAAGGTTATCTCAAGAGTGCCAAATGTGGAGGCTTCAAGCTTAAGGACCAAAGAAAGGAAGGGGCTCAAGTTAGTATACCTCTCCTAAGCTTTGCACCCATCCCCATCCGTCGGGGGCATTACCTGTAGAGGGAAACTCCATCTCCAAAGTTACGGATGGAGCAGTCTCCCAATCCGTAAGGTAGCCTTCCATGACCTAAGATATACTCTAGAGTCATGCATCGAACCATGCACTTTAACAGTTCCTTGAAATAAGGATACCTAAGATGAAATGCCCATCTTTCATCTATAGGATGGCGGGTTGAGTCGAGAGCATGGAGTGAGAAGTTAGCTACTAACAATCTCATGAGCAAGTGAACTGGGGTATCCAACGTAGGCTAGGGAAGAAAGTTAAAACATTTAACAAGCTTTGAAACCACTCTAGAGTATCGAGGTCCGATGACACAGTCGTAAAAGGGGGAGGATGCAATCATGCTGAAGAATGATGAACACGGATTGGAACTCTAGGTGGGTATTTATAAGCCTTATCAAGAGAAGGGTTAATCGAGGATATCGAGGACGGTTCAGTTTTTCACAAAAAAAACTAGCACTTGTTCAGCTCAAGAAGTATTCAAAGTTGGGAAAATCTTTAAAACAATCAAATTTAGAAGATATTTCGTCCTTAAAATGGCACCATTTAGGAGTACCTAGTCAAATCAGTTACATCCTTAAAATGTAAGCCACTAAGGGTAATCAATACAATTTGGATACACGAATCTGATAAAAGGGAAATAACACGTGTCTAGTTAATATTTAACCAGACATAACCGAATCTTTATCATAGTTGTAGTAGTAATTATAGCAGTTTGCTTAGGTTTAGTCAATAGTCTATCTCAAAGTCTTGTTTCAAGCAGATTGATTGTATCTTACATTCGGATTCAACAGAGTCCTCCATTGACTTCAGGAGAAGGGCTTCAGTAATCTGTTTAAAGGTACTTTTTCAATTCATATTGTATTCTATTCCAATTAATTAAAGTTCTATCATTATCAAATTGGGTGTTCTTGTTCCAATGCAAAATTCCTTGGTCTAGAGGCATAACCGAACCTATCCTTTTGATAACCTGAACCAGAGATCCACATAGGGTAACCCAGTGATGAGATAAAAATTTTGTTGACGACCAACACCATAATGGAATAAGATAAGCAATTCTCTTTCTTATAATCCAAAGAAACCATACCTAAAAAATTGTTTTTGTCAAAATAGAATGATTAGATTTTTTATTTTTACATATAATCTTTATCAAGTTTTGAACTTTAATGAGTTATTTTCTCATTTTTGTTTTGATCATCGAAGGCCTTGTATGGTTACCTTGAATTGAATAGAAAATGATAGAAACAAATTATTAGAATAGAAAATTACATAAGAAAAGAAAAAAAATTATCCTTTTTCCTATGGTTTTTTGGTTGCAAAGAAAATGAAAAGAAAAACTTATGAGTTACAATATTTCATTAGAAAAGGAGGATTTTTAGGCAAGAGTTGTGTGAAAATATTATGGTGGTAGACAAGAAAATAGTTATGTGAGAAAATTTTGAAAATTGAGGATTTCTGGTTCTTGACAATGAGACAACTCGAAGATGATTTTCTTAAAAACAATTTGTCAAAAAATACTGGAAAATCAGTTTTTCATGACAACAAGACAGGGCTTAAATGAGAAGTAAAAAAACAGGCCGTAGAACTTCATCAATGATCATTGGATTGAAAACATTTTACTTTGATGGATTAGATTGAGGCGCTACAACAAAGATTGTAAGACCCTAAGCAGATAAGATTTTACCCCAATAATTATGAATAGAATAACATGCTTGTTATAAAGATTTTTTGTGATACAAAGACTAATTCATTTGACCAATCTTACATGTTAAAGCTTCTGCTTGCATGAATTTTTCAGAAAGTTTACAACCCTGTCTCTAGATAAATCTATTCCAATGTAAAAGGCAAGGTTGACATTTGGCTTTATTGGCTCATTCTATTAAGTAGGAAGAAGGCACACTCAATTGTTAGTGTTACTCTTTTTTTTTTGGTAAAATATGATGCATTATAATTAAACTTGTAGGTTCTTACATATTGGTGATTCTTGGGTTATGGCACTTTGTATATCTTGGGGGATACACCCAAGTGCTAAGCTTAAACCATTTTCCTCAAGTCTGGATTTGGCCACTAAATGTGCCACTTTGTTCTTATTTCTAACTGCATGTTGTAAGTAAATGTATTCAAAAGATTTGAGAAGTTCCTTGCATTCATGGATGCAATTTCTTATTTCATTAGAGCATTCCTCCAATGGCTCCTTCATAGCATTGATAACAATCTATAAATCACCTTCTACCACCAGCTTCTTGACTCCCATTGAGATAACTGTGTGTATTCCCAGTAGTGCTGCCTCGCTCTTTGCCAATAGTGGTGAGCAGATGCTCCTTTATTTAGCTCGAATGTTGAGGCAATCCCCTTTTGAATTACGCATAACTCTCTCATGCTTTCCCTCTACTTGATTGTAGATAAGGCACCATCAAAGTTCATGTTTAGGAAGTCATCCTTTTGAGGCGTCCATCTTAACTCCTCATTCTTTTCCTTTTCTTGGAGTGTTGTCCAGTTCTCCAGGTCCTTTGTTAGTCTGCATGCACTAATTAATAGTGAATTCATTTGCCTTGGTTTCCCATTGAATATGGTATCATTCCTATATTTTCATATAATCCGGCCGTAGATAGAGATGCATTCATTAAGCCATTTTCTTTTATTATTTGTTATGTCATTCCTCATGAACCATGTTTTAAGCCAGTTTTTAAAGTTGCTTTCATTTTGGTTGGTTGTTCTTATGGCTAGGGGGGAGGTGTACCAAACTTGCTCTATTCTAGGGCATGTTACTAAACAGTGTAGTATTGTTTCCTCCTTATTGTTGCATATTGGACATATTGGATCCACATTTATGTTCCTTTTAATTAAGTTATCTTTTGTGGGGAGTGTGTCATTGCATGCTTTCCAAAGGAAATGTTTATCTAAGGAGGTATATTTAGTTGCCATAGTTTATTCTAGGGGAAGTTTTGTTGTGTAATATTATTTTGGTTCCTATTTATTCTTTCTATTTGGTATGTTTGGGTGTTGTTCCTATTATTGTCGCCTTCTGTTCTTCCTATGGTTTGCGTAAAGATTTGTGTTGTTTGGTGTGTCTCCTCCCAATGGCTTTCATTTGTTTATGTGTTATTTTGTATGTCCTCTTCTTTTGTGACTTCAATATAGTATCCAGATTTTACTGTGTATTCTCCTCGTTTGTCATGTTGTCACACTATCCTATCCTCCTGTTCTCTATTACTTATGAATATTTTCTTTATCTCATAAAGTTCTTCTTCAGTAATTAGGTCTTTTAGTAGGTCTTCGTTCCATAATCTATCTTGGTGATTTATTATGTCTGTAACTCTTTCTATTGGGCAGTTTGGTGATTGGTTGCTCTTAATTTTCATTCCTTCCATTGTTAGTATCCATTTGTCCTCCCAAAATTGTATCTTTTCTCCATTACCCATTTCCCATCTTATTCCTTTCCTCAATAGCTCTCATCCTTTTATAATACTTTTCCATAGCCAAGAGTTATTGTTGTGGCATTTAGCTTCCATAAAGTCTTTATTTGAGAAATATAGTTCCTTTAAGAATTTTACCCATAAATTATCAAGGTTCTTTATTATTTTTCATGCTCGTTTTGCTAATAGGGCTTTGCGTAGGATGGGAGTGTTGTTATTACAGATTTTAATAAGATTTCTTTTCCTGCTTAGTTTAAAAAAAAAATTCCATCCTTGAACCTTTTCGTTTGTCTTATCTTCGATATATGAGAATAGTGTTACTCTTAGAGAGTACTTTTTCATTTACCAGAAAAAAAAAAAAAGGAAGAGTGTTGCGTCCAAACATAGTTCGAAGGGGTCCTGGGATGTGTGACTAGACTAGCTAATAAGTAATAATAGTCCAATACGATGTAAAAGGAGTAAAGGACATATGTCCAATAAAATTGTTTTGCATCTAATTTTATTGGATTCTAATTAATAATTTTATATTAATTTTTTTACTTTTTCCTCTATTGTTTAATGGAGATTATATTTGCACCTCATATTTTTGTAAGCACACCTCTAAAATATCTAAGCACCCCTCCATAATTTCCAATTATACCCTTCTCTCTATTTAACCCCTCCCTGCTATGTTTCATATGCATACCTCCATTTGAAATTCCCTCCAACCCGCGTCCAACGTCCAATTGTTCCCTCCCTCCCTACCTTCTTCCTTTCTTTCTCTAATCGCTTCAATTGTTCCCTCCCTCCCATCGGCATCACCGGCGACTGAATCATGCCTCCACGATGACAACAAAACTTGCCATCAACCTCTAGCACCGATGCCGCCGCCATCCATTAGTCAGGCAAGAGATTATTTTAAAAAAAAAAGATTTTAAAAAATACCATCCAAAGAAATTAATTGGAAAAAAATAGTTTAAAGAAGCGTTAACATCAACTACTTTAAATTTCAGTAAATCACCCTTTAATTTAAAATTTTGTGGGTTTTTTTTTCAGTTTTTTATTTCTTCCACATGATATGTTCAGCCTTACCAATCTGAACGCCTTAAGGCATGTTCGGCATCATGGTGCCGAACAGGCCTAAAGTGGTTCGGCATTATGCCGAATGCCTTTAAGCTTGTTCAGCATCTTAGGGTTGAACAGGCCTAACATTGTTTTTCTTATTTTTTTCTTATTTTTTTAATTCGTTAAATATTTCAAAATATGTCTTTATTGTTTATTTTTTCAAATTATATAGTTGAATGTTAGACACCATTAAATATTTCCAAAATATTTATTTTTTGTTTTTTTTCAAATTTATTGCTTTTTTACTTCATTAAATATTTCTAATTTTTTATATTTGATGCCTCTAAACACTATTCTAACTTCTGATTCTTGGCATATGACAGATATGGAGGCTGGTCCTTCATGAGTGGCATCGACCACATCTGTGCGACGGTGCAGGGTTAAGGATGTCTCTCGAGTTCAGGGAGAGGCGTCTCACGTGACAACTGAGCATTTTGTCATAAGTCTGGTAGTGGGTGAGACTATACCTGTTGTGGAGCCAGCAACAATGCCGCAGTCCCCGCCGATCCCCGATGTTCTTGGAGCTCTAAAGGACCCGACCATATTAGACAACTATTCCACACATGTCGCCTCATTGATCTGGCAGCATGGGATATTTATTTG